>VDFB02339397.1:0-65126 GCA_007258455.2 Sequoia sempervirens | reverse complement strand
TTCCACCAAAGATAATATCATCAACATATACAACTACTATCAACATTTTGTTACCTTGCACTTTGAAGTAAAGATTGTTGTCAACAGAGCCTTTTTTGAATCCTTGCTTTGTCAGGTATCTATCCAATCTTGTATACCAAGCTCTAGGAGCTTGCTTCAGTCCATGCAACACCTTCTTCAACTTACAAACCATGTTTGGTTTTTCAGATAATTGAAACCCTTCAGGTTGTTCCATGAACACTTCTTCCTCTAATTCACCATTCAAAAATGCTAACTTGACATCCATATGATACACTTTGAAATCCTTGTAGGAAGAAAATGCCAAAAACATTCTAATAGCTTCCATTCTAGCCACAAGGGAAAATGGTTTTTCAAATTCTATGCCTTCAACTTGTGAATATCCCTTGCATACAAGTCTTTCCTTATTCCTTACAACTTCTCCACTTTCATTCAGCTTATTCTGGAACACCCATTTTGAACCAATGACATTCTTATTCATAGGTCTAGGGACTAATTTCCATGTCTGATTATTTTATATTTGCTACAATTCTTCTTTCATGGCTTTCATCCAACTCTCATCTACACATGCTTCACTCACATAATTAGGTTCAATTTTAGAGAGTAAACGCATATTTACCTCAGCTACTACTTTACTTCTTGTTTTCACACCTTCACTCTTATCTCCAATTATATGTTCCTCTGGATGATTCTTTTGTACATACTTAAGAGTCTTAACAGTAGGCTCTGGCTCATTCTCTTCTTCTTCTTCTTCATTCTATTCTTCTTTATCTTCTTCTTCCTTCTCCTTATTCTCCTTAAGTACATGTCCACAGATAGGATCATCAAGTTAAACTTCACTTATCTCAATAGGTCTGCATATGTCTTCATCAACTTTCACATTAGCACTTTCAACAATCTTTCTCAATCTTTTATTGAAGCATCTATATACTTTGCTAGTAGTAGAGTACCCAAATAAAATTCCTTCATCACACCTAGCATCAAAATTTCTAATATTTTCATCATCTCTTTTAATGTAACATCTACTTCCAAATACCTTGAAGTACTTCACAATAGGATTCTTACCAATCCATAACTCAAAAGGATTTTTTGTGTTGTTTCTTCTAATCTGAACTCTATTAAGAACATAAACATCAATGTGTATTGCCTCTCTCCAGTACACATCCGGTGCATTTGATTCTTTCATCATGGTTCTTGCAGCTTCCTATACTGTCCTATTTTTCCTCTCAACTACCCCATTATGTTGAGGGGTTCTCAAAGCAGAAAATTGTCTCTTTATGCCATGCTATTCACATAATGTATTAAACTCACTAGATGTGAATTCTCCACCTCTATCAGATCTCAAACATTTTATTTTCAAACTTACTTCATTTTCCACTCTTGCTTTGAATACCTTAAACCTATCCAGACCCTGAGTCTTTTCTCTAAGAAAAGCAACCCATGTCATTCATGTATAATCATCAATAAGAATCATGAAATACTTGTCACCATTCAAGCTTCCTATTCTAGTCAGACCATAGAGATTAGTGTGAACTAACTCCAGCATTCTGATAGTAGAGTTCTCTTTTCCCTTAAAGTTGCATCTTGTATGTTTCCCCAATTGAAAATTTTTGCAAATAGTATTAGTAGGCCTTGTGATTCTAGGCAGACCTCAGACAATTTCTTTTGAACTGATTTTGACCAAATTATCAAAATTTACATGTCCCATTCTTCGGTGCCATAACCAACTTTCACTAACTTGAGATACAAGGCATTGACCATCAACTCCCTTAAGTTGATACATGTTTCCATGAGTTCTCCTTCTAGCAGCAAACATGTCTCCATTTTTGGATCCTTTTTTGATTTCACAGGTATTATTCTAAAACACAAGTTTAAAACCATTGCTACACATCTGACCAACACTCAAAAGGTTATGCCTCAAACCCTTCACATAATATACATCATCAGTGTTGTGCACTCCATCAAAACTAATTGAACCTTTCCCACAAATCTTAGCTCCTGAATCATCACCAAACATGACTAAACCGCCATCATACTTTTCAAGTTTAGTAAACTCACTTTTATCTCTAGTCATGTGATTAGAACATCCACTAGTCTTCATCCTATCTTGCATGAAAGGGGGTAGCCAAAGTACCTTCCATATTCATTTTGTTCTCTGGAGCTTTCTTGCTTGCACATTTTCTAGGGTTAGCATATATAGATTTTTTTTCCAAAACTAAAAACAAGCATTCACTATCATCAACCACATTTTCAAATTCATCATCAGAGATTTTGGCTTCTTCTTTAACATAATACAGCCTCTTGTATTTCTTATCCTTTCTATTCTTATCTTTATAATCCTTGTTCTTCTTATGTACAGCTCTATTCAAACATCTTGAAGCATAATGACCAATATTACCACAACTAAAACATTTAAAGGCAAACATACCTTTATACTTTCCAGTACCTTTCTTCAACCTCCTGGTGAAGTTTGCTTCCAACTCATCAGAACCATCACTCTTTGGATCATCTTCAATCTTCATTTCCTTAAATTTTGTCTCTATATTTTCTTCTTTCATGTCTTCTTTCCTAAAATTTCTTATCTCAAATGCTTGCAAGGTTCCAAAAAATTGTTCTTTAGTATACTTCATAGGATCATACATCTCTTCAATAACTAAGATCTTATCACTGTAGCAATCTGGTAGGGTGATCATGATCTTCTCAATAATATCTTCATCAGCCAACTTTCCCCCTTGATTCTTAACTTCATTTGTTGTCATCTCAACCCTCTGGAAATAGCTTGTAAACTCTTCACCTTCTTCCATTTTCAAATTCTCAAATTTTCGCTTTGCCACTAGCTTCTTTGTCAATTTTACTCTTTCATTTCCTTCATATAGTTCTTCCAACTTCTTCTAGACATCATAAGCAATATCTAAAGAAAGAACCTCAGTTCGCTCAGTTTTAGATAAAGCACTATAAATCGCATACCTTGCTTTCTCATTCTCCTCATAAGCAGAAACCTCATCTGCAAAAGTAGGACCATTCATCAAAGGATTATACTTCATCTCAATAGCATTCTAGGTCTTGTAACCAAGAGAAAAAATATATCCTCTCATCTGCACTTTCCAATCACTATAATCAAATCCATTGAACATAGGGATCTCCAACTTATGTGCCATCAGATCTTCCTTAAGTGGTTAAGCTCTACACCAAGGAACCAAAGCTCTAATACCAATTATTAAATGATGCAAGACAACTAAGGGGGGGGTGAATTAGTTGTCACACAAATTCAAATTTAAAACTTCAACACTTATCAATTCCATAATCACACTATTTTTTTTATTAAGTATAAGGATGAAACACAAATAACATAAAGTAAATCAACATAATAAACACCAGATTTTTATGTGGAGAACCCAATGAGGGAAAATCCATGGTGAGGATTAACTCACAATATAAAGAGATTATAAAACTAAATATAGATGCTCACTGGACAGAAGAGGACTCACTATCCAAATACAAAGGCTCACTACCTACAGAAAGGACTCACTATCCAATAGGGAGGCTCACTACCTACAAATATAAAAAAGAACAAAAGATCCACAATACAAATTAACACACATTTGTAGCCTTGATCAAAAGATTGCATAAACCTTCAACTCACTACCTACAAGAATCTAACACAATGAAGAACTACTTCCTCAACTCACTCACACACACTTCTACTTTTATGGTTTGTGGCTTAGTTCGTCACTTTGCATCACACCTTATAACTTCTTCGCAATTCAACTTGTATTTATACCATCTTCAACCTTAGAAACTTTCTCAAAGGTTGGTCACATAAACTTTATTTCATAAATTCAAATTAGGTCAGAAACTCAAAATTCCCACATTGGAAAGGAATGAGAGTGGACCAAAATATAAAATGTCTCAAATCAACCACATGCTTCCTTAATTAAATTTTATTCTTTGAATGAACTGTAAACACCAGGTCATCCAAACTTAATGAAAACACAAATGAACATTGATGTACATGCTCTCCAGCAAGAAGATGACACGTGGATGACACAACATGCTTCATTATGCATGAGAACACATCTCAGATTACTTCAAATATGTCTGCAGCAAGTGAAACTATCTTTGAACATCGAACTTCTTTCGTCAGTCCATCTGGACTGTGCAAACACATACAACAACTCAAAAACATGACTTTTGGATCACCAAACCACATGCATCTTTGCCAAAACCAAGATAACACCATTGTAAAACATATGCCAGATCCGCAAGATCTGAAATAGAACAATGGAGGACTGTAGAGCAGAAACATTTCTCCTAGTTCATAGAAGACCAACTCTGCCAGAACAGTTCACACACTGGTGAACGTAACTTTCATGTACCATCACACCATAAGCTAAAAACTTGGGATATATCACCAAAAGATCACCATTAGCAACCCTTCAGATCTACACAAGCATAGGCTCAACACAGGAGAAAATCAGAGCATATACCAAAGCACATTTTGAACACATTCATCACTTTGACTTCTCTTCTTTATTAATTTTCTCAAAATTACTTGCAAACTCAAACCAACACAACTACAACACCATAAAGATAACTCCATGTACTCACAACATCTCAACAGCATCTCAACTATACATGTATAATCTGTAACATACAAAATTGTGTTGACGACAATGACAACATTAATGACAACACCACCAAAACATGCTCATACTTGCAACAGAAGGGGATATTATCATGCCATTATTATGAAGATGTATGAGTTATTCTCTATATTCTAGCTACAAAAATCTATTGTGTTTTATGGACTAACCTATTGCAGGTATTCAATCCATTCAGGCATCCACCTAACAACCTTTGGTGGAAAATCATGGTGTGGACATCACTTTGACAAAGATTTCATACTAAGGTAACATTACCATTTATCATATTTTTTTAGTCAATTATTGTTATTTGGCCTCTAATTGACCTAGGATAAGAAATCTTAATCATCATCATTTGTTGTATATAGAGATGGAAACGCCAAAAAAGGGTTTGAAGTAGGAAATCCTCTATACAGCATAACCCTTTCCTCTCTTTTCATGTGTGTAGGATAGATTTAGAAGTTACATCAGGAGCAAATCATAAGAAACAAAGAGTAGACAATAACCTACCTTCTAGATTTTTCATATCTCAAAAAATTATATTTTTTGGACAAGGGTGGTACCAAATTTATCCCTCAAATTTAGGCCTATTTTTTGGCTGTAGTTTCCTCTTTGTATCCATTTTCCAAATCTGTAATTGTTATGCCAATTTCCTTTTTTTTTGTGCGATAAATTACATTTTTGATCTAGGGTTTATGTCAAATAGGATTTTAAAAAAACACATCTAATTTTACCTCTTTGCAACTCAAAAGGAACAAAACCTAGGAGATTATCTCTCCATTATGGTAGCTATCCAATCATCAAACCTTACTTTTTTGTGTGTTTGAATATAGACGGAAAGTGAAAAGAGTTGATCATAGTTAGGTCTAGGGTCCCTTTTCCTAATCTACATAAAGATATTGATGAAACCCTAGATAGGATTAAATTAGATCATGGCATGTGTCTTAACCCTATGACTTGAGACACAAAAAGTCAAATGAACCAAGTAATATTAAGTATACTAGTGTGAATAGGATCTAATAAGAGCTAATTAGGTGATACACCTTTTTCCACACAAACACCTCCTTAAGTGCAACTTATGGAGTATGATAAAATAAAAAGATATACTACTGATGTATGATGAATGCATGGATGGGTCTTGGCTATAAGTAATGATGAAGTTCCCATGTAAAAATAAATAAATCTCTTACAAGTATAGAAAAGGAGAATACATCATGGAAAAAAATATCTCCAAAAGAAAGAAAAATATAAACTAACATGTACATGCGATGGAAGAAATGAGGAATAAATATGACCCCCCAAGTACTTATTTTGTAGTAAATATATAATATATACCCCCTCAGTAGGAGATAAAATAAGATACTATGTATCACCCCATAAATAATTAGCTCTTATGCCAATGATGAGATTCTAAAGATAGAAAAAAATCCACTGCATACAAACAAAATTTCTCCCCTTGGGAAAAAATAGATCCATTGGTGATTGTAGAAGCCATTCCCATAATATATATGAATATAGAATTCAAATATAAATGTGTTCCTCTAAGTTCAACTCTAGTGTCCTCATGTTGGATGAAGATGTATCCTTTAAAATAGGAACCAAATTCCCAACCAGAGAATGGAACTAGGAGAGGGTAGAATATGAACTACATCTAGAAACACTAAAGATGTGATGACATCATTACCATTAAAGAGGTAATGTAAATATTTTAATTTATCCTTACTTTTTTCTTTGGTTTTCTTTTTTCAATGATCGCCAATTATGCTAGACCACTTGGTGGTGTTGATGCAAATACCACTATCATAGTGTGCCAATAATGTCCTTTGACGAGTTTCTTCACCAAAATAGTAGCACTTATATATAGCCCATGAATTTTATTGTGATCCTCTTTGATACCAAATTTTTCCTTATCTAAATGTGAACATCATGATAGATTTCCATTAGATTCCTTATGATAAATACTTTCTACCAAGAAACGATTAATGTGGGACTTTTGATTTTTTGATTTTAGGTGAAGGATGTGAGATATGGATGAATTACTTGGTAGTTTGGATGCAGGATTTTTTATTTTCCAAAATTTGGATGGTGGATGATGGAGTGTGGATGTGAGATTTTGAGTTTTCTTGGGACCAAAAATTTTATACACCTTGTGTGTTGGCATTGAAATCTTATTTGAAAGAGGTGGATGCTTTTGATAGTTTGAAGGTATTTTTTAATGTGGCTCAATAGTTTCATTGACTATTGGATTTGTATTTGGATGTTTATTAGATTCTTTACACAATCCAATTTTCTTTAAGATCTATTTTGACTGTATATGTCCACTTTTGTATTTATTACCTTGAAAAGCTCAACTTTGATATTTTTCTTTGTAAAGATTATTATTGTTATCAACTAGGATTGCACCCTAGCTAAGCCTACACTTAGCTATCCTATTGAAAAATGGAAACATCTTTGAGCCTATGGGTTGCTCATAGTGAAGATGAATCTCCAGATAAAGGGTTGGTTCCCTATGATACCTCCTAAAAACTACCTTCTTAGAAAGGAAAAGGGATACAAAGAAACTTGGAATTGAAACCTATCCTAGGAGGTGATGCACCAAACATTCTTAGATCTACATGCTTATCCAAACTCACAATGTATTCAAAAAATAAGCCCAAGTCTTTTCACAAACCAAATAAGCATGTAAAACATAAGTATTTCATTGGAAAGGGACTGAATTTAGAGCATGCATGAAGGAAAACAAAGTATTTTGTCCACTTAAAACTACTAAAATTAGATTATTCAATCCATGACCTACACTAACCATGCATCTCCCTACATTCATACTATTTGAATGAGACAAAATCAAAGGATTCTAAGAATAAATCACATAAATATCATCAAATCACTCATACACTATAACACAAGAAGTATTAAGAAGGAAAACTATTGCTTTCTTTATTGAAAATGAAAGAATTTTCTTCTACAAGTGGATCAATCTAAGTTACAAAGGCTCCTCTTAGCCTGAGAAAATCTTACTTGAAGCTACAATACATGCTTGAGAAAAACCAAAACTAACTGAGAAAAAGAGAAGGGTTTTCCTATAAGAAGAGAAGAGAACTTGAAAAGCCCTGAATAGCTCTTGAGTAGACTGAAAGTGAAGTCAAGATGAACTTGAAGTTGAAATCAAATGAACAATTGCACCTCCCTTAAAATAAGGCTTTAGATGATGAGTTGGCTGCCCCAAACTACCTCTTCAACTGTTGCTCATGCTCCTTGAAAGGTGGAACAACTCATGAGGGTCATGCAACTTTGAAAATCCCTCATGATAGGAGTCAAAACTGAAGTGAAATGGTTGTTTATGGCTCCAAATCTCTCCATAATCGATGGTTAACCCATGTGAGACTTTAAATTAGGTGTAAGATAGCTTATTAGGCCTCACAATCCTCCTCCAATTATGGAATTCCTCTTTGGTCGATCCTCTTTTGAATTTGAAGCTTGCTTTCCCTCCCCAAAATTAAGGCTAGGACTAATTGTAGAACTCTTTCTGCTCTTTTGCATCAATGACAACTTCAATTTTGAATTTCAAGTTTGAGAAAATCCTCCTAGGTGTACTAGGAGGGAATGAATAGACTTCTATTTGAGTCATCATTGTTTGTTGGATACATCTGCCCCTTTTCTATTGACAAGTGTTGGGTTTATTTAGAACTAAATATTATACCTAAGGCTACCCCCATTGTCTTCAAACTTTTTCATTGTAGGCTCTTATTCCTATATGATATGAAGTTCTTTGAGGTTATTGTTAGGAATGTTGCATCTTTTCTTAGTCTATTTGTTGTCTTGAACTTCAAAATGCTCTCAAACTTTGCTTATTAATAAGCTTATGAAACAATGAATTCTCCTTCTCAAGAGTTCATACGCTCTAAGATAGTTTTATAAACTTTCATGAAAGCCTTTTGTCACCGTCAACTAGAGACACAAAAGAATGTCACCTATGGTTTCTCTCAATGAGATCACATGAATTTCACTACCCTTGAAGCTTCTGCTCACTATTATTATGACAATGCATTTTCACTCTCTTGCATGACTAACTTCATTCTTGAGGCTTTGTCACAATTCTTTGCTACTAAGACAAAAACTGTGAAGGAAATTCTACTCTATTTTCTTCATTCTTTGAGATCATTTACCATTGCATCTCTTCATAGGAGTGTGCCTTTACCACTATCACAACCTCTTTTCCCGACTACATTTAACTACTATAATTAGGATTATCCATTATAGGTATTGGAGCTCCCTCATGAAAGAGGAAACTTACTGCTCCTAATGACCTATGAGAGACCTCTTGATTTTAGTTGCCAAGAATATTTAGCTGTTTTCATAAGTTTCTTTTTTTGCACCTCATTTAATTTTCCTCTACCAAATTTGTATGGTTTTTCAACATCCAAATCATTATCCTGAAAATTGAAACCTTGCTTTACTTTGAGTATTGCATTCTTATCAAAGGGGTACACACCTTGTTGGCAAGAGACACTGCAAATTTTTTTCAAGTGTTTCCATTGATGGAAACCCTAGTCAGTGACTGGATCTCCACATCATCATTCGCTCTCATCGGCAGATAGATTGAGGACAGTCAGAAAGAATAGAGCATCTAGCAGTTTTGTGATCATCGATTCACTTGCAAATTTCCGGTTATTATTTTGAGTTGCGAATCTCATGGGAGGTTTATCAATGCATTTCTTGTGTTATCTAGAAATCTCAGTGCCTCATACCAAGTTACATGTAAGTTTGGTGATCTGATTGATATCTTTCTGTTCATTAGTGTTTTGTGGCCAGCCTAGTTGATACAATGTGTTGTGGATATTCATGGAATGTTTATTTGAATATTTTTGTGTTTGATCATTTTTTTTGGGTCCAAGTTAAGTTGTGGATGACCTTTGTGGATGCACATTAGATATTAATCAAGATTTGAGCCAACAATTGCTAATATTTTTAAGTTTTATTCAAGCTGACTTGTAGTGACTAAATCCTTTGTTGCGGATATATATAATTGATCAGTTATATCATTTTGTGTGTGTGTAAGAAGTGTACAAGTGTGTTGCAATTATTAGAAGGGTGATTAAGCGATTATGTACAGTTTCACTTGTGCGTTAAAGATTTTGTAGTGTGAGTTTGTGCAAAGCAGAGTAGAAGTGTAGAGTTAGTCAGAAGGATAGAAGATTGAGTACAGAGCTTAACCAGAACTATAATCAAGCATTTGTAGATGCTAATATCTCATTTCATTCTCTTGGATCTAATCCAAATCATTGTAAGGCAGTGTGCCTCTATATTTTGAGTAGTGAGCTCTAGGAAGTGTTCCTGAATGCAAGTGCATTCCCATTTTGTAATCTTTCTTTTGGGTATACTCAAAATATATTGTGGATTGGCCATCCATTGTGGTTTTTCCCCTAACAGGGTTTCCACATAAACATCCTAGTGTTATGGTGTTGTGATTTTTTTCTTTCAGTTCATGCATATTTATTTTGTTGAATGCTTAAGTGAGTTAAAGATTAGAATAATAAATTTAATTTTTGCACCACACTAATTTACCCCCCCTCTCAGTGTTGCTTGTTTCCAACAATTGTAATAGAGCTAGTTTCTCAGAAGAATTCTAACAGCTTAGGGAGATCTTGGAAGGTGTTTTTCAATGGATACAAGCAGTCTTCAAAAACAACTTATGGTGGCCCTATATGATCTTGACTAGTCAAAGTCTGAGAACCAAGACTTACAAAAAATATTGAGAGTGCAAAGAAATTCATTCAATCATTGAATGACAAAATCAATGAATCAAGGGAGAAAAGAAAGGAATTGTGTGATCAAATTAAGTAGAAGAATAGAATCATGGAAGATGAACAACTCAGTCATGCCTTGAAGGATAAAACAGAAGAATGTGAAAAAATTTCTAGAGAAAATGTTTCCCTGAAGCGAGAGATGGAATCCATCATGATGAAAATGAGTAAGGAGATTGAAGATAGAAAGAACAATGAAGAAAATCTTTCACAATCCTTGAAAGAAAAATCTGAACAATGCAGCCGATTGGACAATGAACTAGAGAAATCTAAAAACAATGAAGAAGTGCTTGAAAAATAGCTTGATGATCTCAGATATGAGCTTACTATTGCAAATTAGTACAAGGAGAAATTCAAAGCAATCTCGGCCAAGCTTGATGAACTGATAAAAAAATAGAGGACTGATGGTGACAAGCGAGGTCTTGGATATGATGAAGGAGAAAGTTCCATATCTGGACAAAGGAAATATGGACAAGGGAGATTCAGGAAAGGAAATAAGATGAATGGAGCTAGAAGGAATCTAGTAAGATAACCAAATTCTCAAAGATTCAATGGCTATTGTTTTTCTTGCAAAAAATTTGGTCATATGGCTTCTTAGTGTAGGAGCAGGATGAACACAAGTGAACCATCATTCTCAGGTCAGTGCTTTAATTGCTATAAGTTTAGCCATAAGTCAAGTGAATGCAAAGTTGTGATAAATAAATTTCATAGAGATGTTAGATGCTATGCATGCAATATATTTGGGAATATTGCTAACTAGTGCAGATCAAGACACATTCAGTGGAACAATTGGCCTAGATAGAGAAGTGTTGTGTGTTACAACTGCAATAAATTTGGCCACACTGTTAGATTTTGTTGGAATAGAAGATGTCCAAAAAAAATAGAACATGCAACAGGATGCTAAGGGAAAAGGTGAAATCACTACTGATGTGATCAGAAGGAAAATGCAGAAGAAATTGATGAAGAATCCCTCTATTGAAGGAAATATGTCAACACCAGAAGCAGCCTCTAGTAATTCCTCCAAGAATTAATTTTAGGCCTTTGGCCTAGGGGGAGCTGTCAAGAAGATATTTTAACCCCCTGTCGGTAACTAATACTGGAATGTGGACAAGTCCAATAATTGCATTGATGCTTTTTACATGTTATTCAACCAATTGGAGGCGGTATTGTAGAGTCTTGAAGATCTGCAAAAGAATCATCTATCTCAACACATGGGAATAGGGTAACCAGATGAGTTAGGATGAAGGAATTTATTGCACAAAAAAGGGTTAGGTGTGTAGACGATAAAAGAACATTTTCATCCTTCATTTGTACCATACAGAGTATTGCATACTGAAGATATTAGGGCTTATATGCATGCCAATATTGAATAATTAGGAAGCTCTCAAATGATGAATCTATATTCCCATCATATAATTGGAAAGGACTTTACTGTAAAGCCAAAATACAAAACCCTAGAAGAAAATAAGTTCACGTAGTCTATGAAACTTCCCATATTTGAGGAAAATGAATGGGTGCAATATATTTTAAGTTGTGTTCATGCCAAATTCATGTGGTTGAATGTGCCTTTTAAGATTATGAAATAGGCTATAAGCATGGTCAAAGGATTGAATTCCACTAGTAGACTTCCAATCTTGAAATTCGTGAAGAATGAGAAGGTTACTGATGCAATAGGTGAACAATGGGATAAAAGGGAAATGGCAATTGAAGATATTTCTAAAGTGGATGTGAAATTCACATCAATGGTCATTGGATACAAGATCTACCACTCAAGCTAGGATAATTCAATAACTGGTACGGCCATCTATGCAGCTTATGAGATGGTTAAAGAAAATGTATATTATGACTTGTGTGAGTTGCTCAGAAGTCAATTAATGGAGAATCTAGGTAAAATTAAGAAAGACAAGAAGAACACTTTTAAATATGGTAATCTTCTATTGTGTTTGTTCTTCTATTTCATGAGTGAGGTTTTGGGTGTTGGAAGAGTTCATTGGAAAAATGATTAGCCTATAGTTGTGCAAATAAGAGATATATTGCTTGGAAGTAGTGATCATCAGACCAAAAATGTTGCTCTCTGGGAATCTACAAAATTTTTTAGAATATGATGCATGTCAGAGAAAGAATTCCCACCTTAATTGTGGAAAAGTACAAAGATACAATTTACTTTATGGTAGACATTGATCAATGCCATATGGAAGTTGTTGATCCCAAAACGATATGGATCATGCCCATGGGATATGAAGTAGAGGAAAAAAATTTGAAGATGTATGTAGAACACTTGTTGAGCATGTCCCTAGACCCGACAGAAGAAAGGTTTGGAAACTGTGCAGAAAAGAGCATGCAAGTCCATGATAAATTACAGAAGCCTAAGATAGTCAGAAGAGTAAGGAAAGAAGTAGAAGTTTTTGCAGAAAGTATGGGCCTACCAGTAGAATCTTTGAGAGAAGCAAGAAGGAAGAGAGATGAGGCTAAAGTAGCAAAAGAGCCAACAAAAACTGAGTCTGCTAGTCTAGGAGTATCTTCTGCCTGCACTAGATCTACCAAGAGTTCCCCATCCCTATCCACTCTTGCAGCCATGCCAGCTCAAGTCAAGACTCCTGGTAAAAGGAAGAAGAATAAAAGCATAATAACCTATGAAACAGTTTTAGAAAGTGAAGAAATTGAGTTAGAAGAAGTTGTGAAAGAAATGAAGGCTACCGAAACTCAAGTTATAAAGTTAACTAAGAGAAAATTTTCAGGTAAAGAATAAGAGGCAAAGAAGAAGGAAAAATTTGACAAACCAGGTATGTCAGTTGAGGAATTTGAGAATGTTGTTTTCAAGGATGGAAACCTCAAGCCCCTCTGCCAATGGTTTGAAATCTTTGATGAATCTGGTCAAAGAATTCTTGAAGAAGCCACAATTAAACATATGAATATTTTCAATAAAGCTCTTATTGAAATTATATTTGGTTTACCGAAGAGTCTGTATGAGGCTTTGGAATCAAGAAGATTAAGTGCCAGAACAAAAGAAGAGAATTTGAGAAAGATAATTCTTGCAAACCTATGTTCGGAAATGTCAATTAAGGAGATGAATTCACTCCTTGAAAATCCCAAGGAATTCAAAAGAAAAACAAGGGTGAATAAACTTATGATCGGTGAAACTGATGTTGTTGTTGGTGAAACCAAGAAAATTTTGGAAGCATTTCTATCAAAGAATAAGCTTAATATTGAGGAAGTATATGTTGAAGATGTTGTATCTGATTCAGAAAATGAGGAAGTGAATGTAGATGCTAAGGATTCTCAAATTCCTCCTGATGTGGAAAATACAAAAGTACCTATGGAAACTGAAATTCCTAAGGTGCTATTAGCTGAGGAAAAGGAGGTGCAAAATGAAAAAGCTGAAGTGCCTAAAGGCAATCTGGAAATAGTCTCTGAAGAACCCAAGGTTGAAGAAGAAAAAGCTCAAGTTAAGGAAATCAGAGTGGAGGCAAGAGACATTGCTAAGGCAATGAAGAGATCTCTGATGGAGCAACAGGAAGAATTTAATCCTAAATTGGATGAAAGCTCAATCAATCTATCCACTTTGTCCCTAATTCAGATGATGAAGGTCACATCAATTTCACAAGCTAAGGCCAGTGAGAAGATTTTGAAGTCTCACATAGAGGACAGTGAATTGCTAACTCTTGCATATGGAGTTCTAGAGAAATTAATGCCTACTCATGTCAAGGATCTGTCTGGATCTTCTTCCGGTGAGCTAAAGAAGCTCATAAATTTTTTAAGTACTCACTTTGAATCTTTTGAAAAATCAGCTATGATTAAAGTGCAGATGGAGTTTAAGGAAAAGAGATTTGGTGGTTTGAGAGAACTGATTGCAAAAGATAAAACCTTGTTAGCCACCTGTATGATAAATATTCAAGATTCTCTATCTGAAGGTGGAAAAGTGTATAAGTCATGTTTGGTTTTGTCCAAATTCACTGAGGACAATGAGAAGAAGGTGAAGGATATTGAAAAGAAACTGGCTACTATTTTTGATGCTTTTGATCCATTAGCTGGTAATGTTGGTAAGAAAGAAGGTCAAGTAATATCTTTGCTTGACAAAATAAGGAGTTTGAAGCATGAAAATGAAAGGATTGTAGGAAGAGCATGCGAACTCAAGGGACTAATTGGTCTGAAGATTGAAATAATGGAAAATGCATTAAATGAGGCCAAAGATGTTATGGCAGCTCGTGGCCCAATAAATATTGAAACTGCAGAAACTCTATCTTATTTAATTTTTGGTCACATAACAATTCTGGAGAGTCTCAAAAAGGTTTGGGACACAAATCTAATTGTGTTGAAGAATTATTTTGCATATGTCTTCAAATTTATGTAAGTCACAGGTTATGCTTGTACAGTTTTGAAATTTTGTCTTATGGATTCCCCAATTTTTTCCATTGATGTCAAAGGGGGAGAGTTGTATAGTGAAAAATGTTGAGTCATCTTAGGGGGAGTTGCATTGTAGATCCTTTTGAAGTTTTGTGTAGTTCTTGTTGGTACTAATCCAACACTTAGTCATTTTTCACTAAGTGTTTCCATCAATTCCAAAGGGGGAGATTGTTGGCAAGAGACACTGCAAATGTTTTTAGGTGTTGTCATTGATGGAAACCCTAGTCGGTGACTGGATCCGCATGTCATCATTCACTCCCACTGGTAGACAGATTGAGGAGAGTCAGGAAGAACAGAGCATCTGATAATTTTTTGATTGTCGATTCACTTGCAGATTTCTAGTTATTATTTTGAGTTGTGAATCTCATGGGAGGTTTATCAATGTATTTCTTGTGTTATCCAAAAATATCAATGCCTCATACCAAGTTATGTCTAAGTTTGGCAATCCGGTTGATATCTTTCTATTCATCAATGTTTTGTGGCTGACCTAATTAATATAATGTGTTGCAGATATTCGAGGAATGTTTATTCAAATATTTTTGTGTTTGATCAGTTTGTTTTGGGTCCAAGTTAAGTTTTGGATGACCGTTGTGGATGTGCATTGGATATTAATCAAGATTTGAGCCGACAATTGCTAATATTTTTAAGTTTTATTGAAGTCGACTTGTAGCGACTAAATCCATTGTTGTGGATATATATAATTTATCAGTTATATCATTTTTGTGTGTGTAAGAAGTGTAGAAGTGTGTTGCAATTATCAGAAGGGTGATTAAGCGATTATGCACAGTTTCACTTGTGCATTAAATATTTTGTAGTGTGAGTTTGTGCAGAGCAGAGCAGAAGTGCAGAGTCAATCAGAAGGATAGAAGATCGAGTACAGAGCTTAATCAAAACTGTAATCAATCATTTGTAGATGCTAATATCTCATTTCATTCTCTTGGATCTAACCCAAATCATTGTAAGGCAATGTGCAGTGTGCCTCTATATTTTGAGCAATGAGCTCTAAGAAGTGTGCCTAAATGCAAGTGCATTCCCATTTTATAATCTTTCTTTTGGGTATACTTAGATTATATTGTGGATTGGCCATCCACCATGGTTTTTCCCCTAATAAGGTTTCCACGTAAAAATCCTAGTGTTATGGTGTTGTGATTGTTTGCTTTCAGTTCATGCATATTTCTTTTGTTGAATGCCTAAGCGAGTTAAAGATCAGAATAATAAATTTATTTTTTGCACAACACTGATTCACCCCCCTCTCAGTGTTGCTTTTTTCCAACAAACCTTTCTAGATATCTCTTATGACTCAAATCTCTGAGAAAAAACTATATATTTATCATGTGTTTTGATTTGAAGGCATCTTGATCACTGTTGCAACTTTTCACTATGCAAATTATCTCCCTGTGGTTGTATGTTTGATAGTATGTCACTATCATAGTTTTTTTATGACTTGATCCTCATCTTATAATTCTTTGATCTCTAAATCTACTCTCAAGTTTAAGACCTTTCTTTGTGGTTTTGAAAACTGTGGCACTTCTCATTATATGACTACCTTTTGATCTTATTTCACTATGGCTAATATTTGTGCTTCTTTGATAGATGAATCACTATATTCACTCTTTTCTCATTTGACCCTATAGGACTTTAAAATTTGTTTATTCAAAGAGTTGACTTGTCATGAGATTACTCTTACATAATGTGTTGGTTGTAGCCTTCATTGACTCTGCACCATATCTTATCTCTTTACCATTTTTCCAAACATCTGATTTTCTTGACTGTAGATGCATCCTTATTAAAAATCTCCAATGAGTGTTGCACCTTTGTATATTTGTTGCTCTTATCCTTTAAATAGAGAAACTACTCTAAAACCCCAAACTGAAACCAAGAGTATTTTGACAAGAAAACACATAGAGAAACACTAAAGAAGCAAAGCTTATTTTAGTTGAACACACTTGGCTTGAAGTTTTATTTCATCAACCATTTTCACATTCAATGTAAAACCAAAAATCTTCCTATTCACGGATGCAAAGAAAAATTCGCTCTATCAAATAATAACAAGGATTTCAAGTTTGAAAAGAAAACCTATTATTTGAGAAATGAATGCATGCTTGTGTGTGAATCACAAATAATGATCTTCAGAACCCTCTTTTATCTTTCCCATGCAATATTCACTTCCTATAGTGTTGATTTCATGTGCAACTGCCCTCTCACTTTGTCTTAGAAAACTGAAAATGGAAGCTTACAAGATATTTCTCCATATTTTTCCCCATAACAAAAGATCTACCTCCTTGAAACATGAAGGGTAGCCAGATGCTAGCCATCAATTGTTGGCAACTTATTGAAAACTAGGGCTTCATCGAGTTAATCTACAACTTTCTTTCAAAAGAACCTAAGTTCTCAATATTTGGCCATAGTTTAACTAGAGTTTGGTTTATCCTTAGGTTAAGATACCTTGAAGGCCAAATGTATTCCCTCCAAAAATGAAAAAAGAGCTTTAACCTTGACTATTAAGTGCTACATGGGTGAAGGCTTGAGTCCTACAAAGTGAACTTATATATTTTACTCGTGCATTGTGGAAAAACTTTTGGATACCTTTCAATGAATCAATAAATAAAAGTAGCCCATCTCTTATCATTGTCTAAATAGAACCATGGATTCCTACTAGAACCTGAAAAGCATCTATAAAATGAAGAAAGAAAAAATGAGCCCTCTGCATGCAATTAAGTCCTAAGGCTTAAATTGGATAAAAATTATTTTGTTGGTCCCTTTTAGTGGATGAAAGAATTAGGGAATAATGGAATATTTGTAATGTGAGACTCCACAAATAAAGGTGGTATGTATGATGAATTAGAATCCTAATGAGGTGGATTTAAAAGACTGAAATGATCCTACTAAAATAAAGTAGCAATAGGTAATGGTACAGTAGAGATCTCAATGCATTTTATCTTACTATATTTCTCACCCATTAATGATGTGGTATCCACACAAGATGGATAAGTGTGAACATCAAATATTTTTTTAAGTGCTAGTTTAAAAGAACCCATCAATATTATGATATTTGGAATGTAAAGTCGCTACAATTGATGAAGTTCATAAAGAAGTTTAAAATCATCAAGTTTTGTCAACATGCATTCATCTATGGTATATTTTTTCTTCTTATAATCATGTTTGATTTTCTATGGATTTGAAGACATGATTGAAACCAATACAAATAAATGCAAAATAGAAGAGCTAAAATGAAGCCAAACCCTTCCCCAAGAAAAACTTATTTATGAGCCAATATGCCCAATCTATCAACCAAAATGCAAATATGTAACCAATTAAGTAAAAGATAGTCAAAGTGTATTTTAGAAAAATATATAGATAGTTGTGAAGAGACCATTGATACCTTTCCAATGCTATAAGAATCATGAAAATCAAAGAAACAAGAAAAGAGATATGAGATTCAAAGTTAAAATGGACTATTGGACTTTAATAGGCAATAAAAAAAATAGCAACAAAATTTAGAAAAATTGCCAACACTATTAAAAAGTGCTCAAAACTAGCTTTTTGATGACTATTCATTTTCAAAAATCTAACTTTGTATGCCTAAGATTTATGACTAAAACAAGTAAATAGCATTTTTAGGGAACATGAGTTAGGGTATTGTGGCCCTTTGGTAGTGGTTGGGTAGTGGTGGGCTAGTAGTTTCATTGGATAAGTGGTAGATTTTAATAGTGGTGTGACTTAACTTGGGCAGTGCAGCTCCAACAAGTGCTTTGATAGATTAGGATTGAGAAAAAATGATGGAGGTAGCACCAATGGCATAGGTAGCCCCATTGGTTTGTAAGAACCAAGGATTGTGTGGTTAATGTGACCACAACCTAAATTGAAAACCCCTATTGAAAAACCTAACATTGGTGATAAGGAAAACATCATCATAATCATGTTGGCATGACAACACTGGGTATTAACATAGGTAGTCCCCCAAGGATTTCAAATTCATGACACCTTTCTTTAATTTAAAAACCTATATATGTTGTTTTATATGCATAAAATTGGTCATGTCTGATTAATTCTGGCATTTAATTAAATATTTATTATTTAATTAATTTCTCTAAAGTCCTCTACATATGATTAAATTTAATTAATTTAATTATATTGTTCATTCAATTTATTTTGTTGTCATGATTAAATAAATCAATTTTTATTTAATTGTTGCACATTCATATGTCTACTTGATTAATTAAATAAATACATTTCATTTATTTTAATTAATTATCACTTTTTGAATTTAATTAAGTCTTTTTTATTTAATTAAATTTAAATATTTATTTTCAAATCTTTCTTCTAATTAATTAAATATTTTATTTAATTAATTTCATTTACATGTCATTTCTTAAAAAGTTTAATTAAATATATGTATTTAATTAAATATCTTCCATATCTTTTCAAAATCATAATTAAATATTTTATTTAATTATGAAATCTTCCAATCTAGGGTAAATATTCTATTTTAAGAAAAATCTTCGTGTCACCCATAAATGAATAATTGAATTTAATAATTCATTATTTATCTTCTTTGAAATCTTTCCATAATCTCACAAAAATATGATTTTTACAATTCATCTTTATCATCTCATCTTATCGGGCGGGGGCCCTAGCTCAGTTGGCTAAGTAATTCCGTTGCGGCTCTACTGGTCACGAGTTCTAGTCTCCCCCGTCCCGTGGTACCGGAGGGTGTGTCGCGCCAGCGCCGCCGGTCACGTTAAAAATTTTACCAGGCGCACTGCAGTTTATAGGGGGTTGTGCTACCCAATTCCTGCAGTCTAAAAAAAAAAATCATCTCATCTTATCTCTTTTTTGAAAAAGGAAACAAAGCTTGTTTTATGTTTTCTTTTATTTTTCTCTCCAGTCTTATCCATCTTCAACTGTTTGATCTGCCAGGAATTTTCACAATCGTTGATCACATCAGCCAATCAGAATCTTTTGAAAACTCTATAAATATCACTGCCAATGCAATCATTGAGGCTAACTAGAGATCACTTGCATTTTAGCATTATATCATTTTAACTTCTTAGCCTTATCATTATCAGCTTTTAGTAGTCATAGCATTATCGTAATCTTTCATTTTATCAATCATGTCTTAGCATAGTATTGCATGCATTCATATTAAATCTTGTTCTCTAGGAAGACTATTTGTTGAGCCTAGCCCAAGATCTGAGAGCCAACTAGAATCAACAAAAACACTAGAGATAGAGGACGATAGGACGACATCAATAACAGAATACTGAGTTTGCATCTCTATTATTTTAATATTCTGTTTTTGATATAATGTCTTATCAGTGTGTTTCATTTATTTATTTTTATATATTTATCACATTCAGAGATTTTTTCCATCCATTATTATCATTTCATCTAGGTCCTATACATATCCTCTAGATCATCATTTATCATTCATTCTTTTTATCATTTCAGGTACTTTATCATTTAGTTATCCATCATTATGCATTTGGCATTTTTCATATCACATAGTTTCATTGCATGCCATTGATCATTCTCATATCATTCATTTGCATCTCATTTACATCCTTTCATTTATCACTCATTTCTCCATTTCCCAACATTTCTATTCATATCATTCACTTTTATCATTTTACTTCATTTTGACATTTCATTTCATTATCATTTCATTTTCAATATCATTTCATTACGCTATCATTTCATTTTCATTTCACTAACATTACAAAATAATTTCATTACATTATCATTTCATTGCATTAACATTTCATTTCAATATCATTTCATTACAATATCCTTTTATTACATTATCATTTCATTACAATATCATTTCATTACAATAACATTTCATTGCAATATCATTTCATTACATTATCATTTCATTACAATATCATTTCATTGCATTAACATTTCATTTCAATATCATTTCATTACTATATCATTTCATTGCATTAACATTTTATTACAATATCATTTCATTACATTGTCATTTCATTACATTATCATTTCATGGCATTAACATTTCATTACATCTCGCTACATTATCATTTTATCATTTCTTATCATTTCATTTCATCTTTTCATTTCATTTTCATTATCATTTTTATCATATCCTTATCATTTATCCTTTACCATTTCATAACATTTCATTATCCTTTTTTATCATCATTTCATATCATTATTATCACCATGTCATTACATTTCATTACAATTGTACATTTCATTTCATTATTGCACTCATCTATCATTTTCATATCATTTATTTATCCTACCATGCATTTATCATTTTCATATTATTTTCATAAACATAAAACATCCATTTCCCATCACATCATCATTATTTATTGCATTCAAAAAATCCAAAAACACAAATTTCATACACACATTTCCACATCATTTGTCAACACATTACAAGCATTTCAAAAATCGCATTGCATATTTTCATTAATCGCAACATAGGTCATCTACCTGCATGACATCATTAGTACACATCATAAATCTTCATCATGAGCATATCATAACTCATCCTACATATCATGATCAGTCATCAAATCATTTACATACATATAAAAATCCATATCACATCATGTAGAAATAAATGCACATCCATATCATCATATCATCAAGGCAACACATCATCAAAACTCATCGCCGCTACATATCATTGCTCATCAAACATAAATACAAATGTCTACATGTCTAATGAAACTTAAACAGTATAGAGAGATACATGGGATATGATAAAAAACAATACAAAATCAGATACATCAATAATCCTACATCAATGGCTCAATGTTGGTTGGTGGACCCCCTTGATGGAGCTGGTCTCGAGGATGATGGCCTGCCACTCGTCCCTACATTAGGATCCCGTCGAGGCCCGGTAACCCCCATGCTCTATGTAGTTATCCATGTTCTACTCCTGGTCCTACTGTGGGACCATGGGAAAGGCTCTTTGCGCTCAGGAGGACACAGCTCCTCATATCGGACTCGATAGTACTTGGCCTCCCTGGCCATCTCAAATCCCTCTACAATAGCCTCTCATAGGGATGCACTCTCCACAGTGCCCATGAGTCTTTGTGCCACACCCTCTGCCTCTACTGCCCACCACCTAAATGAGTCTCTCTCAAAAATCAACTGGGCTACCTATGGGTTTGGGGAAGGAGGAGTTGTTTGTGCCTGTGCCTGTACATGTGCTCGTGCCTGTATCTATGATAACTGTGTCTGGAGTTGTACTACGGGTGATCCCATAATAGTGGTTTACAATTTTTGGCCAAACTGGACACTGAATTATTTTTTTTAACTAAATCTTCACATTTAGGCACTTATAGTGGCTAAACTGTGAGGAATTTGAAGATGGTGCAAACAAGAGTCTCATCAAATTTTGTCTGTAGATTCTAAAAATATTTTTTTCAAAATTTTTGGAATCAAATTGCACTTCTTTTTCTATCTCCCACAAAAATTGATTTTTTTCAGAAAACAACATTTTTAAAAAGTGACGCACACTGTATAACGTATAACTTTTCTTCCATGAAGGATTAAATTCTAATTCTTTCAAATTTAGATTTGTAACTCTGATATCTAGTGCTTCCACTTGGTTAGATAGTTTTTTATTGAATATTTTTTCCTTAATCAAGTTTCAAAGTCAAACGAATTACAATTGGGATACCAATGACAGTATAGCGTAACTTTTTTGTATATGTCAAAATTTTATTTTATTTTTTGTTGGATCAAGGACTTCCAATATCCTGGTGCACTCATATTTTCTTTTTCTTTTTGATAATCTTCTATTTTCCATATATGAAGAACAAAGAAATTCATTTCGATGAAAAACCTATGTTTAATAAAACTTAAAAAACAAATACATAACAAAACCAAAACATATTAAAATTATATTCATTGGATAGCTTGTTCTGAGGAATACCATAATCATTTGAAATAAATTTTAAATGAATTCATTTGATCCCCCAAAAGCTAAATCAAAAGTTATTTTTTATCAGCATTTTGATAGGTATAAAGGAGACGCATTTATAGGTATGGTTTAAAACTAGCAGGGTTCTATCCAAGGGGGTTTGATCTAACGTGATTTAATCAAACCCTCTTCAATTGGAATCCTTAAAATGAAACTTTTTAAGGCTTAAATCATTATATTTTCTAAAAATATGTGATTTCAGCTAAAATTCGTTCCTCTCAGGAATTGTAAACCACTATTATGACAGCACCCCTACCAAACCTTGCGCTTGAGCCAACTAGCTCTGTAACTGCACCTGTTGCCCCTGCAATGTCTGAACTTGGGCCTATACCATGTCTATCTATCCCTAATATGATGTGGAGGCAACCCTGATCACTATCCTCCATCTTATACCAGTCCTAGGCCTCCGTATAACCTGAACACTACCCAAAAAGTCTGGCCTCGGTCTCACTGGCCTCTGCTCTCCACCTCTGCCCTCTCTGTCGTCATCCCCAACACTATCATCTGAGCTCTCCTCTCCACTCTTCTCCTCTTCGCCACTCTCCTCCTCCTCTCCCCCAACAACTACCTTCTCACCACCTGCCACATCCTCCTATCTCCCAACTCCTGGCTGAGGTGCCACCAAAATGGGTGTCGGCTCGTTTGGGTATGTAAACCACGAAAATGGATGTGTTTGATAGTACACTGAATACTCCTCTGACATGTCAGCATCCACAATATTAGGTCTTGGATCCCATACCTCAAGTTGTAGTGCTATATACTCATTATATGCGACCTAGTAAGCAATGCAAGGACCCCATCTAGGCTCATCCTTGCACTGTCTATAGTGGGAAACACCCTGAGGCATACCCTATGTTAAACCGAACTACCTCTGTACTCGCAAAGCAAAAATATCTCTATGATAAAAGGTGTGTGCCCTATTAGAAACCTAGGTATACCTACAAATGGCATCTCCAAGGGATCTATGTCCCATACATCGCAATCGGTATACAACCTCCATATCATGGCATCCATGTCATCCAGCATTTGTCTCCAATACTCCACCTTGCCTAGCTTGGGTTGGACAAGTGCAAATGAATATGCATACATATATGGCCTACCTAGCGGCCTAGCCCTCAGACAAAGTGGTTTGGTAATAGCAATATGCTCCCATGCCCAGATCTGGAGCAATGTGACACCACATAATAAACTCGATGAGCCTATGTACACTACCTAGTGTAGGTCATGATACAAGTGAGCCAGCATGCAACTCCCCTAGGCATATCTCCTCGGCTGACCCATCATCTGCTCGATGATCCTACCCCATCCAATTGATAACCCCTTTGACCGGTGATCCAGAAAAAGGAAGCCTCCAATAAAAGTGCCCAACATTGCAGGTAACGTTGGGTATCCTTTGAATTCTGCCCATGGCACCCAATATCCTGCTATATGAGCATCTCCCAACACTCTCCTAAGCACATATGTCCCACCCACCTCCTTGTGATCATAGACCACAAGGGCACCTACTACCGGGATCCCCAAAATCTTGTATACATGCTTTGGGGTCACTGTCAGCTCACCAGTCAGCAAATGAAAGGTATTATGCTCAAAATTCCACCTCTCTGCTAATGCAGTCAACAGGCCCCTATTGGTCCGAACAGGAGGCATCAACAATAACGATCCCAACCCACAACTCACTATCAACTGCACATATGCAGGTGTCAAATCTTGAATCCTATGCCACCCCACAAGATGACACTCTCTAATCTGGAGGTTTTTGAAAACCTCCTATTTTTTTTATCATCATAAAAGCAATCTATTAGACTCATATCAATCAGACTCATATCTATCTATTAGACTCATATCAAGTGACCCATGTCAATCAATAACCCATATCAGTGAACCATATCAAATGCTCTATCTAAGTGACTCATATCATGACATCAATACAAAATCTATTTATCTGCACATCGAATCAATCTATTCTATCATCATTTACTATTTTTTTCTTTTTCAGGAAAGCAAATTTATCACACAATCATATCATCATCGTATTTGTATTTCAATCATGAATGTAAATATGTTTCAATCAAATCAATCTACTATTTGTTTAGTTATAGAGTTTAAATAATTAAATGATTTTATTTAATTATTGCCAGAAATGTAGATATTTATTTGTTTTTATATATTTTCATTTGACTTTAGTGCATGCAAGTTGTAACTAAACAAGGTTCTGAGTATGATGCCTTCCGCAGACACAACCTTTTTTTTAATTTAAAAAGAACCAATCTAGGATAGTCACATCTGGTTTTTAAAAAGAAGCAACCCTAGGGTAGACATGGATTTAAAATGAAGCAATATAGGATAGTCACCACACAATGATTTTTGCAGTTAAAATTGAACAACTTATTTTTGTGAAGCAACATCTTCACTTAGATTAGATCATTGTGATTTGGGTTTTTAAAAAGAACATTGTCTACTGTGTTTGTGGCAATAGTTCTATGCTCTCCCCTTAACTAGGTGACCAAAATACCAGACTTTCCTTTTACATTCATGCAATTTCAATGCTTTATTACCTCCTTTAGAAGGCCTGCTCTTGTGGGAAAAAGTACTCACCCAAGAGGAATGACCTAAGTGGGAACAACTAAAGCCAAGTTTTCCAACCCACTATAATCAAAAGCGAATTCAGGGAAAGTTCACAATTCGACGATAGTGTGCAAGATAACCATCCCCAAATCCTTTGTTCTAAAGTTTGGGAAGTCTCCTGAGGGATTTTATTATTGTCACACTGAACGGAAACCCTTACTACAAACCTAGTGTAGTATCTCACCGTGTCAGTTTCTGAACATCATAATAATCATAATGCAAGGGGAGGGAAGAATCTGCCCCCAAGATACTCACCATATAACTATTAGGGACTGTTTGCTTAGGTGATCTGGTATCCACTTCTGTCACTCTGAGTACGCACCTGGAAAAAACAAAAAAATAGGCACCCCTTCGGGGGTGACATGGCTGTGTGAGTCGACGCAGTTTTAAGATGTGGGTTGTTGATTATTATGATGACCTACTTGAGTACTAAGAGTGAGTCTGTCTGAATTGTCTTTCATGTTCCAAACCTATGAAAACACTTTTTGAAAAAAAAATTTGAGCGTACACTTGATGTTTAGTATAGAGCTTAAGAACAACTATTTTCAGAGTGTTTGTTGTGTTTTCAATCACACTAATTTAGATATAAGATCATCCAAAATGAACATGTCAAAATTTTGCTAAAACTACTCACAAACTGTTCAAAAAATTACCTTGGAAAACTATTTTGGTGCATATAGGGTATATTCTAGCGCATATGAGGTCTATTCTAGCAAATTCACTGGTTAGTTCGGTGCTTTTAGAGTCTGTTTTAGCGCATTGAGTGTTTTAGCGCATATGCCGGATATTCTAAAAATAGTTTTTTTGGTCACTGCCACAACATCTTTTCTATAGCGCATATAGGACATGGAGTAGTGCATCTTAGACATATTGTAGCACATTTGATTGTTTCTCTGGTGCATATGCTTGTTTTTGCAGTGCATATAGGGAACAAAGTAGCGCATTTGTCACTTTTCCTTAATCATTTTTTTTTGACAGATCTGAGTTTATAGCATCCTTAGTCCAGTAGCATATCGACATTTCTCTCATGCTTAGGGAGTGGAAATCTACCAAATTTTTTAAGAATTCAATTTCCAATAGAATAAATAAACCCAAGAAATCTCTAGGTTACAAGAAAACCTTACAACGAAGGAAGTTTTTATACAATAGTAACGTCTTGCTCCATTACCCAAATTTCTCCATAAGTACCAAGAGTTTGGTAGGGGATTTACTGACGAATAAGCTGTAGACCCTTTCGATTCACGAGCTTATTTTCAGAGACGAGCCCTATCACAACGACACAATCACAATCAACCTCTTGAGTTCAATTATACACCACAATCTTCTATTGAATATCCAATACATCCCATTCAAATCCTTCAGTGAATTAGGCTATACTTATCATTCCTCAAAAACAGGGATCAAAATCTTAAAAAGTGCACCTTTCAAACAAATTTATGATTATTTGATTCAACTTGCCCAACAAGATTCTGATATGCTTTATCATTGGAAGCCAAAATCAAGAATTAGGAACATCTTTTGATCATATAATAAGATTTTCACTTTATCAGATCAAAATATCATCATTTGTGCATTTATCAAATTGTGATCTAAGTCTAGAAGAACATTTCAAAATCGTATGCTTATTTTTACAAGATCTCAATATAATAAGTTGAAAGAGGATATTCAACAAGGTCATACCCAAAGAACTCAAGAAGAGGGTAAGACTAATAATACCCTTTATAGTGTGAGTCATAATCCCCTTTTTAAAGATAACATGGTTGAAAGAGAAAAATCCATTTCCTTTCAACAGGGATGGGAAAAAAACTCCTGTGGAGAGTGATGATGAACGGGATGAAGAACGTCTTAGAGAGGCTGAGCAAGATCCCAAATTTCACAAAGCCTTAGAAAATATTTTGGAGCGCAATAAAGAAAAATATTTCTTGTATCTAGCTGACAAAGGAGCTAAATTTCCCTATGATTTTGATACTGAGAACATAAAGAGTCATCCTGATGAAACAAGTTTGTCTGATCTTAGTGCCTTAACTCAACAAGTTAAAGCACTACAAGGAAAAATTAAAGATCTACAAGGGGGAGCCACAACAAAGACATACGCTCTTGATGACATCTATCCTTATCCTTTTGACAGATGCCTCAACATGATCCCATTTCCCAAACATTGTGAAATCCCAAAGTTTTATTGTTACAGTGGAAAGTCGGATCCAATCAATCATATTAGGGACTTCTGAAATATGACTTTAGAGTTCACTCATGAGGACACATACTTGATGTGTTTGTTTCCTATAAGTCTTGGAGGCCAATCTATAGAATGGCTATCAAAAATCACACCGCCCATCAAGAAATTTGAGGAATTGATTAATGCATTCATATCACAATATTCCTACAACATACAACATCAAATAACCATGATTGATCTCTGCAAGGCTTAAAAAAAACCTGGTGAACCATTCATTACATTTCTTCAAAGATGGAGAAGGTTGTTTGCTAGATATCCACACCATGTTCCTAAAAAGGAAAAGATCACCAATTTCATAAATAGCTTAGATCAAGAGATGAGCTATCGTCTTAATCTTCATTGTCCTCCCTCTTTTCAAAAATTGATTGAAAATGCCATCACCATCAAAATTTCTTTGGTTTAGAGAGGGATAATCAAACTTGATAAGGACAATCCTAGTTCATCAAATCACCACAATGACAAATCTAAGTTTTGGACTCATAGAAAAAATGTGTTAAATGATGGTGTTGTAGATGCAAATCATGTCTCGACTAAGCTGCTTATTCTTAGTGCTCCAAGTGCTCCTCGCAACAATAACTATAACAACATCAACTCGGTCACAAATCAAGGAAACAATCCCCCTCCTCTGAGAAATAACATGAGTCAAACTTTACTCCCAACCAAGAGAATTCCAACAATCAAGGTTACTGTGGAAACAATAACAACAATGTCTTAGGAAGTACATCAAACACAAATCCACAACGATCTTCATTCTTCTCTAGCAGAAGAACTTTTACTCCACTGGGTCAATCTCTAGAATCTGCCCTTAAAGAGTTGATGGAAAAGAACATTATCACTCTACTGGCACCTCAACAAAATTTTGAACCTAGTGTGAAGCATCCATCATGAAATGACACATACTATTGCAAGTATCATCAGTACAAGGGCCATCGCATGAATAATTGTCAATTCTTGAAAAATGTGATCCAAGATTTGATAGAAAATGACACCACATCAAAGTAGAAGGACACCAACAATCAAATGAAGACCACCAATCATTCCATAATCCTTTTCCCAATTATCAAAAGGGAGAGTCTTCAGGAAAAAGTGTGAATCATATCAATGATCATATAATCAATCATATCTACACTAATGATGAATAGGTCAACGTTATTAAAGTTAAAGAAAAGATGGAATATAGAGAAGTCAATGCAACAACAGGAGCACAAGCTAAAGTTGTCCTAAAGGGAACTTCTTCAAAAACTAATGTGCCCCTACCACAACATCAATATGACTTAGTCAATCAACTTGGGAAAACTCCTGCTTAGATTTCTATCTTGGAACTCCTGAAGATTTCCCCAGCACACAAGCAAATTATAGAAAAGGCCCTCATTGAAACAATTGTATCCATTGATCTAGATGTAAACCAATTTCAAGCCATGGTAGGACACTTTTCCTCACCCACATTCTTTTCATTCTCTAAAAAAGATGATGTTTCCATGACACATCCTCATAATTCATCATTATACTTAGAAGTAATTGTCCATAAGTTTCATGTCAGACGTGTACTAATAGATGGAGGTGCCAGTTAGAACATATGTACTATGAAGTTAGTTCAGGCTTTAGGATTTTCTAAAGACTCCATTGATCCTAGAAGCAAGATTAATATCAAAGCCTATGATGATGAGGAAAGAGCTTCCAAAGGTTTAATCATGCTACCAGTCAGATCATTTTTGTCAAGTGTTAGATCGTGATCTTGCATACATCTTGTTGGGTCGTCCTTGGATCCACGAAATGCAAGTTGTCCCATCTAAATATCATCAATGTCTTAAGTTTCCTTATGACGGACAAGAGATCACAATACAAGCTGACAATTCAAATAGTCAAACTTGTGCCAACATCAAAGCTAGTCAAGATACTTTGGTTCCCAGCAATCAAGAAGCTCCTGCTAATACTTCTCTCAAAGTTGATACACAAATCAGTTAGTTAACCAAAAGCTTCGACAAGAAACTACGGTTCAAGGAAAATGGAGTAAGGAAGACTCTCTCTACCTTGCGAATCTACCTATATCGCCTCAGTCACATGGACAACCCTCTATTACACAACAACAAATATCCGTAGCATCCATGTCAACACAACCACCAACAGAGCATAATACAAAGTTTAATGGATGATTTATCAAAGAACAATTCCCTATGGAAGATTTTGAGGATAGAGAAGTTTTAATTTGGTTCTATAAAGATGAAGATGAAACAATTCTTAATATCAAATTACCAACAGACCAATATGGTAAAGGATATTTGTTGTGCAGTTTTTGCACACACGCCCCACTTGGAGTGGGGGACCCCCTTTCTTTTTTGTGTCTTTGACCTTTGATTTTATTGGATTTATCATTTTGGGGTCTTGACATGTTGGTTTTGCTGGCTTCGCCCTTGCCTTGGGGTTGCAATTGATTGAAATTGAGTTTTTGGCCAAGTCCGGGTTTTCACCTGGATCCGGGATTTTCCGCCTCTGGCGGATTTCGCCGGCCCCGGCTCTTTGTCCGTCTCTTGCCGGATTCTCCGATTCCGGGTTTTTTCCTAACTTCGGGATTTTCCGGTCCAGTCGGATTTTCCCGGATTCCGTCAAAATCCCGATCTTCCTGATTTCCCCGGTTCCTGCATTTCCGTGGAATCCGTGTCTCCGCGCATTCTGGGATTCTCCGAAATTCCACTTGGGGCACGGGTTTCCGGACTTGTCAGAAACGTCTTTTCGCGCATTAATGGCTGAGGTATCTTGGTTCAGACGGGTATAAGGGCGAATTTGGGGCATGTTCTGATTCATTCCAACTTCGATTGCTTCCTTGTTTTCTGCTCTGGCGATTCAGAACTTCCGTTTGAGCTTTGAGGTTTGATCTTGGTTTGTTTGCGCGTGGATTGCTTGAGTGTTGCTGCCAGTATCTCGTTGCTTGGACGTGTTGTCACGTGGATTGATTTTCTAAGCTCGATTTCTGCTCGTCTTGATCCATGGTATGTATTCGTCGCCCTTCCGTTAGCTTGCATGGTGATTTGGGGTTTTCTTGTACTGGGCATTGTTGAATTTTGGGGTCGGCTCATGTTTTGACTTTGGGTGTCGTATTTATTCAGTCGGGTTGATCCGTTTTTTTATTTGAAGCCCATCTCTCGTGCCCTATGAGTTCCGTTTATCCGCTTGATTGCATATTTACACTTTAGACGGAATTCTGGGTCGTGTTGCTTAATTGTTTTGGGTGCGGGATGTGTTACCATGCGAATTTAGGGTTTTCTTGGTGTTTCGGTTAAAGCGATGATTTGATCTTGTGTTTGAATGACTTTCGCCTCGTTTTATGTTGGCTTCCCCGTCCTGTGAGGATTAGAGGGCTTTTAGGTAAATCCCGAACTGATATTTTAACCCTAAAAGCTTGCTCTGGTTTTAATGGCGGATATGTGGTTGTTCGATTTAGGGCATCGTCATTTTAGTATGGGATCCTTCCTTTGAGTGCTTCTGAGTGTTGGACCCTCTTTGCATATTCGAGTCTGGTGATTGTCGTCGGTTTTGGGTTCATTCGAGCTTTGATATTGAAGATCTTGTGGTCGCTCCTGTTTTGGTGCACGTTTTGCCATTTTTCGGGTTTCCGAGGCTGTCGCGGAATTTTGGTCTCCCGGATTTTCCCGGTTTCCTTTTATTCCGCGGACAGGGTTAATTTCCGGTGCATTTGATGCTGTCCGCGAAAGTCCGTCCCATTCGGATTTTTCCGGATTTCCTGTCTGATTGCATTCTTTTGTATATTTCGATGAGGGAATTGATGGAGTGATTGTTAATGCCTATTTCTTGATTGCCAAAGAGTAAAATTGATGATTTTCCTTTGATTTCCGAGCATATTAATGATTTACATGGCTAATAGTGCTTTGGTGGCAGGAGTCCGTCTGGGTCGGATTTCTCCGGAATTCCGCCCCGAATGTATTTTCCCGGATTATACGATTTTCCCGGATTATTTGATTTCTCCGGATCTCGGAAGATTGGCAATTGGCATTTGGTTTTAATGGATTTGTGTGATGTATGCTAACCTTTTGGATGGATATGAGCTTAATAATTAAATTCTAATAATAATTCTTGGATGTGCAGGCTGAATCAAGCAAAGCTGCTGCTGGGAAGTCCAAAGGTGGTGCGGGGGCATCTGCAGTTTCCGAGACAGAAAAATTGAGATTAGACATGAGGAGTCAGGTCCCAGAGAGTAAGATATCTTCCGTGTGGGCAGATGTGTCTGATACCAACGTTGGTGCCTGGCGTTATGAAGAATTCAAACAGAGAACAGCTGAGAAGGACCAATCGGCATTGAGGCAAGGGATGATGAACTCAGGGTTGGTACACGTGGCAGGGTTCCCTCCAGCAGTCCAGTGTTACGAGCTGATTTTGGAGTGTGCTAGGAAGTACGCCTTTGACACACAGATGGTAGTTAGTACTGAGGGGCGGGTGTTGGCAAATTTCAGTCCAGCCTCCATTGCCCGAGCTTTCAGCATGCCGGATCTCCCCTCGGTCTGCGCCCTAAACATTGACACTGCTCGCACGTATTATGAGAACGAGCCAGTTAAGGCTCAACAGCTTATCAACTCATGGCTTGAGAAGCCCAAGTCTCACCACTCTAAATTGCCCAAACAGTTGCACAGGGTGAAGTTCAGGCCAGATATTTATGATGCCATCACACTGTTGAGCAGGGTGGCCGGACTCAAAACTGCCGGGGTATTGGAAAGTTGGATGGTCCATGTGATCACCAAGATAGGCCAAGGAACGAATTACCACTGGGCAGGACTTATCAGTGCAGAAATAGATAGGCAACTGAGGAATGTTTTGGAAGGAAAGAAGTTCACCATGTCCTCCTTTGTTATATATATACTGGCCATCTCCTATCCCTACAAGGGACTGACTCCGGCAGGAACTATTGGACAGGACATTATCTATGAGGTCTATCCGGAATTGCACCTCGGGCACGGAGATTATAGGAGGGCCAATGATGCCTTCACTATGCACATTACCCGGACCCTTCAGAATGCGGAGCACATCAGATTATCCGATGGGGCTAGGGGGTTGATTAAGAATTATGGGGCCTGGTTCATCCAGTTCCCCACTTTCACTTATCTCCGGATTGATGGATGCCCCGTTGCTCCCTACAGATTGCCCAGGTATCCCACTGACCACATAGTGCTACTGGAGGTCGTAAGACAAATTTGTGAGTTCGATGCAGTGGTGAAGAAGGAGAAACATAAAACTGGTTTTGGAGGTGACTTCCCTCTTGGGATTGGCGTAGATGTGATGTGTCCTTCCATTCAATCAGCTCACACTGCAGGTGAGGAATTGGCCGCCTATGGATTCTCTTTCCATTCAAAGAGAATGAATTTTGACATCACCGGAGGGGCACAGAAAAGGGCTACCCGGGAATACAGGCACAAGGAGGACTTGGAGGACTACTGGGTCAACATCAAGGATGACCTTGATGCACGAAGGAAAAGGTATTCCCGGCTGCCAGTAGAGGCAATTAGGCAGTACAATGTGAAGCTGATTCAGATCAGCTGGAGGATGATGGAAAACTGGTCCAGGACCATGTCTATGAACCCATCAAGGATAGGTCAGTAGCGGATATTGACTGGAATGAGCCTGAGGTGACAGAGTTGGAGGACTTAATGGCTCCGGTGCTAAAATATACCTTTGCTTGGATCAAACATGAGGTCTGGGTGTTGGAAAATGCCAATGTTCCCCTCACTTTCGACCTGATGGGGAATCTCAACCCCATGTCCACTTCAGAGGAATCCGGGGAAGAGGACCCCAAAGGGAAAACAGCCAAGACCTCTCCTTTCAAAATCAAGGTCAGAAGCCCTAAGGGGACTCAACCTGCAGCAAAAAGGAAACCTATCGGCAAACGCAGGTGGAAGACCCTGACTATCAGCAGGTCCTCGGACGAGGAGGAGGTGGAGAAAGCTGAGGAGGAAGATGTTCCTCCACCGCCCAAGAAGGCCAGAACTACAAGGGTGGCGAAAAAGAAAGGCCAAACGACTTTGGAAGATGAGCCTCCGGTTGTGGATGTAGAAAGTTCCGGAGGGGAGAAGACCAAAGTATACACCAGAAGATCCAGAACTCCATCCCCAAAGGATGCTGCACAGCCAAAGGTTTCTTCTCCAATATCGCCAGCCACTGAGCAGGACAAGCTTGTCTCTCCTCCACAGGGTGTAACAGAACCGGTAAATCCGGATGAGCAGGAAATCAGCGGAGAAGCAGAGCCGTTTGAGGAAGGGGCATTATTCAGTGAGGCTGCCGGGCTCGAGGTAGAGACAGAAGAAAGGCACACTTCCCCTTTGGTACAGTACGAGGACTCTCCGGAGAGTGAGAAGGGCCGCGGATCTCCAGAACCAGAGAAAATCATCCCCGCTGGAACTCCATCGCCGGTGCTTCCTGAGTTGGGATTTGAGGAGACGGACCAAGGTGAACAACCTCCAGAGAAAGATGATGACAAGGCAACAGAAGAAGAAAAAGTCGAGGTGGCGGTAGCAGAAGAGGAGAAAGCCACAGAGGACCCGGGGAAAACTGACACAGAAGGAATCCGGACGGACCCTGTAGCCCCGGACTGGTTAGAAAAAGAAATAGCAAGGAAGAAACAGGTGATAGTGGAGGACACTCCTCTCGACTGGGATGCAATGTTATCTCAGATTGGCAAGGGGAAAAAGAAGAAGGCTGCTAGGATAATTTCCCGGGTGGAAAGGGATGAGGTGCATAACCGTGTAGTCCACATCGCCACCAAATGATAATTTCCAGTGCATTTGATGTTGTCCGCGAAAGTCCGTCCCATTCGGATTTTTCCGGATTTCCTGTTTGATTGCATTCTTTTGTATATTTCGATGAGGGAATTGATGGAGTGATTGTTAATGCTTATTTCTTGATTGCCAAAGAGTAAAATTGATGATTTTCCTTTGATTTCCGAGCATATTAATGATTTACATGGCTAATAGTGCTTTGGTGGCAGGAGTCCGTCTGGGTCGGATTTCTCCGGAATTCCGCCCCGAATGTATTTTCCCGGATTATACGATTTTCCCGGATTATTTGATTTCTCCGGATCTCGGAAGATTGGCAATTGGCATTTGGTTTTAATGGATTTGTATGATGTATGCTAACCTTTTGGATGGATATGAGCTTAATAATTAAATTCTAATAATAATTCTTGGATGTGCAGGCTGAATCAAGCAAAGCTGCTGCTGGGAAGTCCAAAGGTGGTGCGGGGGCATCTGCAGTTTCCGAGACAGAAAAATTGAGATTAGACATGAGGAGTCAGGTCCCAGAGAGTAAGATATCTTCCGTGTGGGCAGATGTGTCTGATACCAACGTTGGTGCCTGGCGTTATGAAGAATTCAAACAGAGAACAGCTGAGAAGGACCAATCGGCATTGAGGCAAGGGATGATGAACTCAGGGTTGGTACACGTGGCAGGGTTCCCTCCAGCAGTCCAGTGTTACGAGCTGATTTTGGAGTGTGCTAGGCAGTACGCCTTTGACACACAGATGGTAGTTAGTACTGAGGGGCGGGTGTTGGCAAATTTCAGTCCAGCCTCCATTGCCCGAGCTTTCAGCATGCCGGATCTCCCCTCGGTCTGCGCCCTAAACATTGACACTGCTCGCACGTATTATGAGAACGAGCCAGTTAAGGCTCAACAGCTTATCAACTCATGGCTTGAGAAGCCCAAGTCTCACCACTCTAAATTTCCCAAACAGTTGCACAGGGTGAAGTTCAGGCCAGATATTTATGATGCCATCACACTGTTGAGCAGGGTGGCCGGACTCAAAACTGCCGGGGTATTGGAAAGTTGGATAGTCCATGTGATCACCAAGATAGGCCAAGGAACGAATTACCACTGGGCAGGACTTATCAGTGCAGAAATAGATAGGCAACTGAGGAATGTTTTGGAAGGAAAGAAGTTCACCATGTCCTCCTTTGTTATATATATACTGGCCATCTCCTATCCCTACAAGGGACTGACTCCGGCAGGAACTATTGGACAGGACATTATCTATGAGGTCTATCCGGAATTGCACCTCGGGCACGGAGATTATAGGAGGGCCAATGATGCCTTCACTATGCACATTACCCGGACCCTTCAGAATGCGGAGCACATCAGATTGTCCGATGGGGCTAGGGGGTTGATTAAGAATTATGGGGCCTGGTTCATCCAGTTCCCCACTTTCACTTATCTCCGGATTGATGGATGCCCCGTTGCTCCCTACAGATTGCCCAGGTATCCCACTGACCACATAGTGCTACTGGAGGTCGTAAGACAAATTTGTGAGTTCGATACGGTGGTGAAGAGGGAGAAACATAAAACTAGTTTTGGAGGTGACTTCCCTCTTGGGATTGGCGTAGATGTGATGTGTCCTTCCATTCAATCAGCTCACACTGCAGGTGAGGAATTGGCCGCCTATGGATTCTCTTTCCATTCAAAGAGAATGAATTTTGACATCACCGGAGGGGCACAGAAAAGGGCTACCCGGGAATACAGGCACAAGGAGGACTTGGAGGACTACTGGGTCAACATCAAGGATGACCTTGATGCACGAAGGAAAAGGTATTCCCGGCTGCCAGTAGAGGCAATTAGGCAGTACAATGTGAAGCTGATTCCAGATCAGCTGGAGGATGATGGAAAACTGGTCCAGGACCATGTCTATGAACCCATCAAGGATAGGTCAGTAGCGGATATTGACTGGAATGAGCCTGAGGTGACAGAGTTGGAGGACTTAATAGCTCCGGTGCTAAAATATACCTTTGCTTGGATCAAACATGAGGTCTGGGTGTTGGAAAATGCCAATGTTCCCCTCACTTTCGACCTGATGGGGAATCTCAACCCCATGTCCACTTCAGAGGAATCCGGGGAAGAGGACCCCAAAGGGAAAACAGCCAAGGCCTCTCCTTTCAAAATCAAGGTCAGAAGCCCTAAGGGGACTCAACCTGCAGCAAAAAGGAAACCTATCGGCAAACGCAGGTGGAAGACCCTGACTATCAGCAGGTCCTCGGACGAGGAGGAGGTGGAGAAAGCTGAGGAGGAGGATGTTCCTCCACCGCCCAAGAAGGCCAGAACTACAAGGGTGGCGAAAAAGAAAGGCCAAACGACTTCGGAAGATGAGCCTCCGGTTGTGGATGTAGAAAGCTCCGGAGGGGAGAAGACCAAAGTATACACCAGAAGATCCAGAACTCCGTCCCCAAAGGATGCTGCACAGCCAAAGGTTTCTTCTCCAATATCGCCAGCCACTGAACAGGACAAGCCTGTCTCTCCTCCACAGGGTGTAACAGAACCGGTAAATCCGGATGAGCAGGAAATCAGCGGAGAAGCAGAGCCGTTTGAGGAAGGGGCATTATTCAGTGAGGCTGCCGGGCTCGAGGTAGAGACAGAAGAAAGGCACACTTCCCCTTTGGTACAGTACGAGGACTCTCCGGAGAGTGAGAAGGGCCGCGGATCTCCAGAACCAGAGAAAATCATCCCCGCTGGAACTCCATCGCCGGTGCTTCCTGAGTTGGGATTTGAGGAGACGGACCAAGGTGAACAACCTCCAGAGAAAGATGATGACAAGGCAACAGAAGAAGAAAAAGTCGAGGTGGCGGTAGCAGAAGAGGAGAAAGCCACAGAGGACCCGGGGAAAACTGACACAGAAGGAATCCGGACGGACCCTGTAGCCCCGGACTGGTTAGAAAAAGAAATAGCAAGGAAGAAACAGGTGATAGTGGAGGACACTCCTCTCGACTGGGATGCAATGTTATCTCAATTGGCAAGGGGAAAAAGAAGAAGGCTGCTAGGATAATTTCCCGGGTGGAAAGGGATGAGGTGCATAACCGTGTAGTCCACATCGCCACCCCTGTTGCAGATAAAACAAGAGAAGAGGTAGTAGGCCAGGATTACAGTGTCCAAACCATTAACCTTGGGCCAGCTTCCTTAGAACAAGACATTGAGGAATTCGAGGGGTCAAGTGCTGTGATTCTGGATAGATTGAAGAAGGAGACTCAGACAAAGAGAGAATTGAAAAGGGAAAATGAAAGGTTGAGGAAAAGCTTAGAAGAGGTCATGAAACCTCTACAGTCCCTCCATCCGTCCTCCTCTTCTACTCCCGGATTTCTGCCGAAGGAAACAATTTCTGGCATAGAGAAGATGAAGGCTTCCACACAAGCTGCCATAGACTGGTTAATGAGTGTTCGGACACAAGGGGATGAAGCTATTAAGGAGATCCTGTCTGTTGGCAAGGATGCAGTCCAAGGAAAAGAACTGATGGAAAGCATCCTTTCTCAGGATATGAATGATGTCGATTCTTTGTTGCAGAAGACAAAGATTATTCTGTGGCATGGCAGGGAGCAATTGGGCAAGGATGGAATTCTTCCCTCTTCCAGGTTGGATGAACCATGGGAATGGTTCGAAGCATTACAGATCAGGCAGGGAGCCCTGAAAAAGATAAAGAAACGAAGAAAAGCCATTGATGCCGACCTTACTGCAATCTATGATGGTTGCATTGCGTTTTTTGAAGTGATGACAGGGAGGAATAAGATGGCTCCCAAGTACCTGAGTTTGGATCAATTGAAGGAATGGTGGCATGAGGTTTATGCCCCAGATTCTGATGAGGTTGTCACTGGCCATATGCTTGATGATGCGGCTACATATTTGGCAATAATAGATAGATACCTGACCAGCAGAAAGGATTGGAAGGGGACCATTGAGCGGTCCAATGATGGGATTGAGTCAATTAAATGCCGGCTCAAGGTTTTGCCATTGCCACCCATTGCTGAGCTGGAGGGAGTTTTCTTGAAGGTCCAAGGGTCACCAGCGCGGAGAAAGGACAAAGGAAGCAGCGGTTAATGTTTATCTCGAGATTTGTGCTTCCCTATTATTATAGGGCATGCATTGGACCGGATTTCCTTGGGGATTGTGCCTTGGCCGACTTGGATGATGGCATTAAATGTGTGCCTTAGTTTGTTTCCTTGGCCGACCTGTTTTGGCGGTTTTTATTTTTTGTAAAATGTTTGGCTGGGCCGACATGTTCTAAAAAATTTGATAAATAGGCATTTTTGCCTTATTGTAAGGGACAGTTCAGAAGATTTTGATAGTAGAGATTAGCAAGAGCAATAGTTAGAGTTTTAGAATTTCTTAAAGCAGATATCATATTCAGAACAGTTGAATTGTTGCAGCATTTGATGATTAATACAATTGAAGGCATTGTGGTTTTCCTGGTGAAATCCTTTGTGTTACCTCATCTTGCATGGTTCTTTTGTTCTATCTTTTACATTGCTTGAAGATCTAGGGTTTATTATTCAGAAATAAATTAGTTTAGTTGGATAAATGGTGTATGTGATTTCATATTTGGAATGTTGGTAGCTATCTTTGGTCTATACTCCCAGTAACTATCTGATTGTAGTAGGCTGGTAAAGTCAACCTGGACCATATATATTTAAATGTGCTTAAGTTCGGTTGTAGATGCAAGTCTATGATTTGAAAATCTATACTCCTCAGAAGATTGCACTGTTCTTGTAAAGATTGCCTTGAGGGTCGAACAGGAATTGGTTATCTGAGATAGGTCCATTCCAAATATATGTCATTTGCATTGCTTGTCTGTTCAGTAATTTAGATTTTATTACCTTCCCCGCATCCTTATCTTTTGCAATTTCTTCATTATTCGGTTAGATTTAGGATTCAAGATCATCATATTGTTAGATCTGATAAATTGAAAAGGTTCAGTTTGCTTGTAGTAAGGTCCGATTGTGATTACCAGCAATTTCACATTTCATCTGAGTTGTTTTACGCATTGTTATGACCTAACACCCGAGAGACCTTGGGGTGATTTTCAGTAATTCATTATTGGAGATTACCTTTCAAGAGAGATAGGATTTTGTATTCTGTCGAGTTGTTGCTTGCAGAGAAAACACCATCATTTAGTCCCATTGGTACCTCTCCTTATCATTTAGTGTACGGTCTGGAACTAGTTTTCCCTATCCAGCTAGAATTATATTTCCTGTCAGGCATTCTACTTGGGTGGCAAACCTGGTGCCAGTTAGAAAAAAGAACGGTGAAATTAGGCTCTGTGTTGACTTCAGAAATCTGAACAGGTCATCTGAAAAGGATAATTATCCAGTTCCCTCGTTGGATGAAGTGTTGCAAGTGGTTAATGGATCGCAGATGATGTCCTTTCTGGACGGCTATTCAGGATATAATCAGGTGATGGTCCAGTATGAGGAAATGTGTGCCTTAGTTTGTTTCCTTGGCCGACCTGTTTTGGCGGTTTTTATTTTTTGTAAAATGTTTGGCTGGGCCGACATGTTCTAAAAAATTTGATAAATAGGCATTTTTGCCTTATTGTAAGGGACAGTTCAGAAGATTTTGATAGTAGAGATTAGCAAGAGCAATAGTTAGAGTTTTAGAATTTCTTAAAGCAGATATCATATTCAGAACAGTTGAATTGTTGCAGCATTTGATGATTAATACAATTGGAGACATTGTGGTTTTCCTGGTGAAATCCTTTGTGTTACCTCATCTTGCATGGTTCTTTTGTTCTATCTTTTACATTGCTTGAAGATCTAGGGTTTATTATTCAGAAATAAATTAGTTTAGTTGGATAAATGGTGTATGTGATTTCATATTTGGAATGTTGGTAGCTATCTTTGGTCTATACTCCCAGTAACTATCTGATTGTAGTAGGCTGGTAAAGTCAACCTGGACCATATATATTTAAATGTGCTTAAGTTCGGTTGTAGATGCAAGTCTATGATTTGAAAATCTATACTCCTCAGAAGATTGCACTGTTCTTGTAAAGATTGCCTTGAGGGTCGAACAGGAATTGGTTGTCTGAGATAGGTCCATTCCAAATATATGTCATTTTGCATTGCTTGTCTGTTCAGTAATTTAGATTTTATTACCTTCCCCGCATCCTTATCTTTTGCAATTTCTTCATTATTCGGTTAGATTTAGGATTCAAGATCATCATATTGTTAGATCTGATAAATTGAAAAGGTTCAGTTTGCTTGTAGTAAGGTCCGATTGTCAGAAGAGGAGAAAGCCACAGAGGACCCGGGGAAAACTGACACAGAAGGAATCTGGACGGACCCTGTAGCCCCGGACTGGTTAGAAAAAGAAATAGCAAGGAAGAAACAGGTGATAGTGGAGGACACTCCTCTCGACTGGGATGCAATGTTATCTCAGATTGGCGCTAGAAGGAGGGCCTGAATGAGCACACTGGATCGTTTCTTGAATGCCATCTCTCCAGAGAGATTTAGGAGAAATACCAGATCCACCACCAGAGAGGAAGATTTAGAGGAACTTCAATTTCCCAATAGGTCAAGAAGGACTAGAGGGAGAGGAGAATCATCATCGCCCGCTCCATCACCAACATCATCCACATCCTCATGTAGGGGAGTATCATCCTTACCTATCCCTTCACCAACATCATCCACATCCTCATATAGGGGAGTATCATCCTTACCTATCCCTTCACCAACATCGTCCATATCTTCTTACCCTGAGGTTGAAGCAATACCCGTTCCTGAAGAGGTTCCCCTTCAACAGTTCCAGCCTGCCGTTAACCAACCACAACCTCCACCCCCGCTTTTACCAATGTCTTTCCTTGCCAATAATCCGTCACCTTTGTCCTTCGGAGCTTATAATATAATGCCTAAAAATCCTGAGCATTTCTGCTCGAAATTTCATGTAAATGACCCGAATAGAACTGCAGAGGAACACATAAGGATTTTCCAAACTTGCCTTAAAGACAGAGGAATTGTCCATGAAGATGTTGCTTGTAGGTTATTCCCTTACTCCCTGGGTGAAGAAGCTTTTTATTGGTACAACCATCTCCCTGCTGGCTCAATTCAGAACTGGGGTGACCTTGAAAAAACCTTTCTGCAAAAGTTCCGAATACCCATCAGTGCTAATGAGCTATACCTGCAATTTATCAAAGTCAAGAGAGAAGTCAACGAACCCATAGCCAGTTTCAATAATAGATTCCATCGTGCGTTCACCAGATTGCAAGATCCATATGTCCTAGATGATGGTACTGCCCTGGGAGTATATTATGAAGCTTTGGATAGTCTAACGGCAACCTTTCTGAAATGGAGACCTAACCCTCCAGCTACCTTGACAGACGCTTACACGGAGGCTGTCAAGCTTAGCACAGACTTGAGACAGCACTTGACGGGGCCATTGCCTTCTCTGGGACCAGTCGTACACCCTAACCAGATTCAGGCAGTAAATCAGGCTCTCACCAATCACACCCCTATTATGAATCCAGTCCCTCAATTATCAATGGCACCACACCCTGGTCATCCTATGAATCAGGTTTCTCCTATGATGAACTTCCCTCAACAGCAGGTTAACCAGCCTATGTACCAGTCACAATCAAATAGCTTCCCGGCTTATCTGCAGAATTCGGAAGTGTTGCATCAATCTCTGGGATCCGCCCCAGTACCTGTCCCACCTCTGAGTAACCCAAACCAGCCTCCCTACCGAGACCCTAATAAGGAAAGAATTGACGAAATGGCTGAACAAATAAAGAAGCTAAATCTAGAGGTGACTTATTTGAGAAACCAGAATAGCCAATTGCAAGCTGCTCAAAAGGGAATGCAATCCAATCAGAACAGGGAGTTCTCACAGGGGCAGAATTTCGACAGGGGACAACGCAATGACAGAGGATTTTACAATGACAGAGGGTATAACCAGGATAGAGGTTTCAACAACGATAGGAGGCAAAACTTTGATAGAGGCCAAGGAAGTGGGTCAGGATTTGACAAAAGGCCATCACAGGGACAGAACAGAACTTGGAATACAGGGCCTAATAATGGAGGAGTTCCTACTCCATTGGATCAGCCAGCCAATCAGATTGTTAATCAATCTGCCAACCAGCCAGTTAGTCAGGATAAACCTCCCACCGGGGTGTATCTCGCAGAAGCAGCCCTGTCAGGATGGTGTAGGCTTCACAAAACAAGTCAGCATTCAGAACTGGAATGTCCTGAGTTCCAGACTGCGGCTTCTATCTTTCAGTATGAGGTAGAGAATAATGTGAATGGGCAGGAGATTGTTCCTTCCAATTCATATGATTCCCCTGTGCTGGTGTTGAACCATGCTCCTTTTCCCACTAGTAATGAAAATGTACCAGAAGAACCTGATTTCCAGAAAGATGAAATTGATCAGATTTGTAATGGAGATGAAGTAGCTCAGCTGTTTAACGAAGGGGAGATGAACGACAATGGCCCCTTGGATCAGGAAGAAACCTATGTTGAAGAAGTTCAGATGTTTCAGAGACAGGGATTGAGGGATATGCCTCACAGACGCCCACAGCCTGGAGGGCCCTTCACCACTTCCATTCCCCCCAACAATTTCACTACTCCTCCAGATCCTAATGCAAGTAACAATCCGTCTTATCCACAGGTGTCCAAGCAGTACCTTTCGAAAGATAGACAAGCTCGAGCAGAACCACAGAAGGAGAGGATTGTTCAAATAAGTAAGGAGAAGGTAGAGGAACCATCTAAAGAGGTTTCTACTGATATGAGTGAAGAACAGATGGCTTCGTACGTCGCAGAGGAATTCAAAAAATTAAAGGTAAACCTTTCTGCTTTTGAATTGTTGAGGTTTCCTGCAATTAGAAAGGCTGTCTTGGGTACTTATGATGCAAATTCAAAGACATTGGACAAATCTTCTGGGGAGCATGACAGCCAGACCTCCGGTTTTCAGCCGGTGAACACACAAAGTCAGACACAGAATAGGACTAATCCCCCCCTGGAGATAGAGGAAAAGAAAAAGACAGAACTCAAGTAGCCCAGATGGATACTCAGCCCACCTTGTTTCAAGGAAAAATGGAGACTCCTCCATTTCTGATTTCTGTCAGAATCTTTGGTAAGAACCTCCATAATTGTCTGTTGGATTCTGGTGCTTCCACTAATGTGATGCCTCTTGGAGTTTGTAGGGCTCTGGGAATTACACCTGCTGATTCCCAGAAGAAGGTGACTCAGTTGGATAGGACCGAAGTAAGTGTGGTAGGGGAACTTAACATGATCCATATGCAGATCGCTTCTGATCCTAGAATCCAACAGGTTATTAACATTCAGGTAGCTGACATTCCTGATGCGTACGGTTTAATTTTAGGAAGAGATTTCACCAGGGCCCTGAATGGGTATGTGTCTACCGACCACTCTCACATGTGGCTTCCCTGGAAGGGAGTGCCCAATCAGATAAGGATTGAGAGGGAGCCTAGAATGAAGTACATGATAACAGAATACCAAAAGACTTCGACCGAGGTTCTCATATCAGAAGCTGGAATGGGAAACTACTTGCTATCCGCCCCATATGAAGAATCAGATGTAGAAGAGGTGCTGATGTTGCATACGATGCCAGTGGACGCTGAAACAGGGTCCAGTCTTGTTGAAGTCCTAACAGAATCAGTTGAGGAAGAAGAAGAATCTGAGGATAGACAGATCAGCTTACTGGACAATTTCCAGGATTTCATTAAGCAATGTGTCGAAAATCAAACTCACTTGGGAAGGAGGACAAGTTTTAAGGAGTTACTCTTGCCGAATTGGTGCAGAGTCCACAATGCTTCTCACTCAGAATTGGAGTGTTGCTTGTGTCAGACAGCAGTGAAAGAAGTGTACAAAAGCATAAATCCATCTCAGGAGGTTGGCACAGATGAACAGAGTCTGCAGGCAAAGTCTGAGAATCAGAAACCTATTGTGGCTGTGAAAACCTCTATTACTGATAAACCAAAAGACAAAATGAAGAAGACCACCACTGCGGAATACTGGACTCTGAAGTTTGATGGATCTAAGTCCAAGCAAGGGGCTGGAGCTGGATTTGAATTGATAAGTCCCAAAGGTAAGAGTTTCTTCGCAGCTCATAGACTCCAATTTCATTGTACAAATAATGTGGCTAAATATGAAGCTTTAATTCACGGACTCCTTATGGCACTCAAGAAAAAGGTCAAGGTCCTACAAGTTTTTGGTGACTCAGAATTAGTGGTCAAACAAGTAAGAAAGTAGTATGCCTGCCACGACAGGAGAATGACCAACTATAGGCATAGAGTGTGGGACCTCATTGATGGTGAAAACATTTTTAAGGCACCTAATGATGGGATATTTGACACTCTCTTGGAGCATTATCATGAGTGATCACTTATCTTGATTGAGCCTACAAAAGCAGTTAATCTTGAAACTTCAAAAAAACCAAAGATTCTACAGTTAGCTACATCAATGATAGATAAAGAAGTGCCAGAGTTCCTGAAATTTCTCAGAACAAATCAAGTCACCTTTGCTTGGTCTTACGCAGACATGCCAGGTCTTGATCCTGATCTTATAATGCATCACTTGTCCATCAAACCAGGAGTTAAACCGATGAAACAAAAACTTAGAAAGATGCATCCTCATGTTGCACTACTGGTTAAAGAAGAACTCAAAAAAATCCTTGATGTAGGATTTATAAGATCGATCGACTATGCAGAATGGATCTCCAACATCATTCCTGTATCCAAACTTGACAAAAGTGTCATAGTGTGCACAGATTTCAGAGATCTTAATAAGGCATATCCTAAGGATGACTTCCCTCTTCCAAGCATTGATACTATAGTAGATTTGACAGCTGGCCATTCTATGTATTCACTAATGGATGGTTTTTCTGGTTACAACCAAATCAAGATTACACCTGAAGACCAGGACAAAACAGCGTTCACATGTCCATGGGGGACTTACTGTTGGAATTTCATGCCTTTCGGTCTAAAGAATGCCGGGGCTACTTACCAAAGAGCTATGACTACAAATTTTCATGACATGATGCACACATTCATGGAAGATTATGTAGATGATATATTGGAAAAGTCATACACAAGAGAAGGACATCTTGAAGTATTATCCAAAATCTTTGCAAGGTTGGAAAAGTTCAAAGTTCGCCTCAACCCCAAGAAATTTGTTTTTGGAGTCACATCTAGGAAGCTTTTGGGATACATAGTATCAGCAAAAGGAATTGAAGTAGATCTTACCAAGGTGCAAGAATCGTGGAAATGCCTCCACCAAAGAATATCAATCAAATGAGTTCATTACAAGGATGACTTCAATCTATATGAAGATTCATTGCACAACTAGTAGATAAAATCCTACCTTTCACACATCTATTGCATAAGAATGTTCCTTTCAAATGGGACGACAAGTGTGAATTGGCCTTTCAACAAATCAAGTAGTACCTGATGAACCCACCAGTTCTAGTACCACCAAATCCAAACAAACCTCTAATCTTATATATTGTCGTAACAGAGAAATATTTAGGGGCGTTACTAGCACAAGAGGACTCTATAGGAAAAGAACATGCAATTTATTACATAAGTCGAACACTTACAGGTCATGAACTCAACTACACTTTTATCGAAAAGGCTTGCCTCACAGTAGTCTTTGCATCATAGAAGTTTCAAAACTACATGTTAATTCATACAATCAATCTTGTTGCAAAGATTGATCCACTCAAGTATTTGTTAAGCAAAGCTACATTGACAGGATGGCTAGAAAAATGGGTGATGATCTTAAGCAAGTTTGACATTCATTATGTTGATCTCAAAGCAATCAAAGGGAAAGTTATCATTGATCAACTAGTGGAAGCACCACTACAAGCAGAACATCCCATGCACATTGACTTTCTAGATGTTGATGTCTTCACTACAGAATCAAAGCAACCTTGGTCTTTATACTTTGATGGTTCTTTCACTAAACATGGATCAGGGGTAGGCATACTCTTTGTCACCCCTCAAGGAAACACCATTCCTCAATCATATCGGCTAATGTTTCCATGCACCAACAACATAGCTGAATATGAAACTTTAATTACTTGACTAAAAATAGTATTGGAATGGAGGATCATGGAACTACAAGTTTATGGTGACTCACAGTTAATCATTAATCAAATCAATGATGATTATCAGACCAAAGATGACAAACTATTGCCATATAAGAAGATGGTTGATGATTTCAAGAAGTACTTCATAGATATCAAGTTCATACAGATTCCAAGACTTGATAACAAAGCAGCTTATGCCATGGCCATGATCACATCATTGCTACAACTCCCAAAAACTTAGGCTCGCTATGAATTTTTGGTGGAACAATCATTTGTACCTACCTATGACACACCCGAAAGCCAAATCATTTTCCACTTAGTAGGATCTGATTCACCTTGGTATGGCAAGATTTATGCCTACCTAAAAGATGACATTTTACCAATTCACTTATCTCGTAACCAAAAGCACAACTTTATCTGCCAATCCTCTTGTTATACCCTTATCATTGACACTCTCTATCGTCGCGGTCTTGATGGTACTTTACTTCAATGTATTGAACGTGATGAATCTAACAAAGCTTTACAAGAAGTCCATGGTGGCATTTGCGGTACTCATTCGAGTGGACTGACCTTATCCAAGAAATTGATTAGAATGGGTTACTACTGGCTGACTATGGAAAGGGAATCCTTCATTTTTGTAAAGAAGTGCTCTAAATGTCAAATACATGGGAATCTCATTCATGCTCCTGCACAAGAACTACAACCGTTTACATTAACCTGGCCATTCTCTCAATGGGGGTTAGATCTAGTTGGAAAAATTTATCCTTCATCATCAAATGGACACAAGTTCATCATCATAGCAACAAAGTACTTTACCAAGTGGATTGAGTCAATACCTCTCACTAAGGTTACTGGAAAACAAATATCATCGTTCATACTCAACTATCTCATTTGTCAGTATGGCATTCCCAACTCCATTATCATAGATAATGGATGACCATTCAAGAATCAGGATGTCAATGAACTTTGTGAAAGATTCCATATCCAACACAGATATTCAACACCTTATTATCCACAAGGGAATGGCCAAGCAGAGGCATCAAACAAAACAATACTGAAAATATTGAAAAATACTATGAATGATGCAAGGAAAGATTGGCATGTTCAGCTTAATCCTGCATTATGGGCCTACAGAACTAGCATCTGAACACCAACAGGAGCAACACCATTTCTCTTGTCTATGGAGTAGAAGCCATTTTGCGACTAGAGGTTAAGATTCCATCACTATAGGTATCCTTAAAGGGTCTCACAATAGATGGTGAATATAGAGTTTCTCAACTGCAAGAGCTAGAACTTCTTGATGAGAAGAGACAACGAGCAGCTGACCATTTGAAAGCATATCAACAGATGATGTCTCGTAGCTACAATTATAGAGTCAAGCCACGTACCTTTCAAGTCGGGGATCTTGTTCTGAAGGAAAACCCATGGAATCAACAAGATAGAGAGAAGAAAGGAAAATTTGAACCAAATTGGTTGGTTCCATACATGGTCATAGCAGTATACGATTCAGGAGCATATAAACTATCAACGCTAGAAGGGGACCTATTCAATGAACCCATCAATAGCATGCACCTAAAAAATTATTATGTCTGAAGTAGTTATTCTCATCCATAAAAATTCCTAAAGAAACATAAAAACAGCAGAAAAAGTCCTGAAGAAACACAAAAACAATAGAAAAAGTCCTAAAGAAACACAAAAACAGTAGAAAAAGTCCTAAAGAAATCACAAAAACAGCAGAAAAAGTCCTAAAGAAATCACAAAAACAGTAGAAAATGTCCTGAAGAAACACAAAAACAGTAGAAAATGTCCTGAAGAAATCACAAAAACTGCATAAAAAGTTCTAAAGAAACAAAAAAATAGTAGAAAAAGTCCTAAAGAAATCACAAAAACAGTAGAAAAAGTCCTAAAGAAATCATAAAAACAATAGAAAAAAGTCTTGAAGAAATCACAAAAATAGCAAAAAAACATCCTAAAAAAAAGAAGAAAAAAAATCGTCATAGGGTGAAAACCTGACAACAAGCAGTCTATTGACAAGAAAAATACAAAAAAATCAAAACGAAATCAGAAAAATGCAATAAAGACAAATAGTGAAAATATGGGAAACAGACGCTATTTGTAGCTCTCCATTTATTAATTCATTTTCTGCACTTAGCTTCTCAACCTTCATTTTCATGCATCTTTCCATCATCTTAGGGCCATACCAGCATCATATTGTCATCATTTTACCTAGAGCGATAATGTCTTACCATGGCTTGATCATTGTACATATCCATCTCAGCAAGTTGTGTCAATACTGGGGGCAAACGTTGATAATACTGGGGACAATCAACTTTTAGAGTTTACTGAAATAGCTAGACAATGACATAGACTCAAATCATGCAAACAAGCAATCAAATCCTATGAGCAGTTATCCAATCATTGATCCATATTACGATAGTTTTCAGCAAATTCATATCATGACACATATCTGGATGATCTAAAATCTGCATAATGTTTGGAATAGCAGTATTATATTTTGAACAATGGTTGTTTAATTTTTTGATATTATCTCTTTGGAGCACACTTGATGATGTACTGAACTAGAGTGGCAAGGAAAGAGAATGATTTTTCTTTGTCTAATGTCTTGAGGTTAACTATCAATTTGGTGCAAATATGTCATGAGACATGATTTCTAAAAACGTATCATTGATGACAGTTCCACATTTGCATCAAAAAGTGGTTAGTCTTTATCTATTTATGCAAGCAATGCTCAGTTCATCTCATTTCAATTATACCTTGATGCTTGTGTTCACTTGCTATATCAAAAATCATGAATGTTCTACTCAGGTCATCATTGGTGCTAATTTCCCCTCTGATGCTTGTACATACTTCAAACATTTAAAAAAAATGATCTATGATGATTCAAGCAGACTAACAAAAGGCTTAACAAACAACTAGTTTTATTTAGTAGCATTTCATTTAGTTACATTTCAGTTAGTGGCATTTCATTTAGATTAATAAACATATTTGCATATTGGATTCACATCAAAGTTTTGAAAGGCTGAACAAAAATATCAACGGTTGTCATGTCTCTTTGGACTATTTGTGGAGGACATTCGAACATTTGTTTCATCCATTATTATCATTTCATCTAGGTCCTATACATATCCTCTAGTTCATCATTTATCATTCATTCTTTTTATCATTTTAGGTACTTTATCATTTAGTTATCCATCATTATGCATTTGGCATTTTTCATATCACATAGTTTCATTGCATGCCATTGATCATTCTCATATCATTCATTTGCATCTCATTTACATCCTTTCATTTATCATTCATTTCTCCATTTCCCATCATTTCTATTCATATCATTCACTTTTATCATTTTACTTCATTTTGACATTTCGTTTCATTATCATTTCATTTTCAATATCATTTCATTACACTATCATTTCATTTTCATTTCACTATCATTACAAAATCATTTCATTACAATATCATTTCATTGCATTAACATTTCATTTCAATATCATTTCATTACATTAACATTTCGTTTCAATATCATTTCATTACAATATCATTTCATTACATTATCATTTCATTACAATATCATTTCATTACATTAACATTTCATTTCAATATCATTTCATTACGATGTCATTTCATTACAATATCATTTCATTGCATTAACATTTCATTTCATATCATTTCATTACAATATCATTTCATTACAATATCATTTCATTGCATTAACATTTCATTACATCTCGCTACATTATCATTTTATCATTTCATCTTTTCATTTTATTTTCATTATCATTTTTATCATATCCTTATCATTTATCCTTTACCATTTCATTATCCTTTTTTTATCATTTCATATCATTATTATCACCATGTCATTACATTTCATTACAATCGTACATTTCATTTCATTATTGCACTCATCTATCATTTTCATATCATTTATTTATCCTACCATGCATTTATCATTTTCATATCATTTTCATAAACATAAAACATCCATTTCCCATCACATCATCATTATTTATTGCATTCGAAAAATCCAAAAACACAAATTTCATACACACATTTCCACATCATTTTTCAACACATTACAAGCATTTCAAAAATCGCATTGCATATTTTCATTAATCACAACACAGGTCATCTACCTGCATGACATCATTAGTACGCATCATAAATCTTCATCATGAGCATATCATAACTCATCCTGCATATCATGATGAGTCATCAAATCATTTACATACGTATCAAAATCCATATCACATAATGTAGAAATAAATGCACATCCATATCATCATATCATCAAGGCAACACATCATCAAAACTCATTGCCACTGTATAACATCGCTCATCAAACATAAATACAAATGTCCACATGTCCAATGAAACTCAAACAGTATAGAGAGATACATGGGATATGATCAAAAACAATACAAAATCATATACATCAATAATCTTGCATCAATGGCTCAAGATTGGCTAGTGGACCCCCCTGATGGAGTTGGTCTCGAGGATGATGGCCTACCACTCGTCCCCGCATCAGGATCTCATTGAGGCCCGGTAACCCCCATGCTCTGTGTAGTTGTCTATGTTATGCTCTTGGTCCTACTGTGGGACTGTGGGAAATGCTCTTTGTGCTCAGGAGGACACAGCTCCTAATATTGGACTCGATAGTACTCGGCCTCCCTGGCCATCTCAAATCCCTCTACAATAGCCTCTCATAGGGATGCACTCTCCACAGTTCCCATGAGTCTTTGTGCCACACCCTCTGCCTCTACTTCCCGCCGCCTAAATGAGTCTCTCTCGGAAATAAACTAGGCTACCTGTGGGTCTAGGGCAGGAGGAGCTTCATGTGCCTATGTTTGTACCTATGCCCGTGCCTGTGTTTGTGATAATTATGTCTAGAGTTGTACTACCAAACCCTACGCCTGAGCCAACTGGCTCTGTAACTGCACCTGTTGCCCCTGCAGTGTCTGAACCTGGGCCTGTAGCACATCTATCTATCCCTGTTGTGATGTGGAGGAAACCCTAATCACTGTCCTCCATCTGATACCAGTCCTAGGCCTCCACATAACCTGAACACTACCCAAAAATTATGGCCTCGATCTCACTGGCCTCTGCTCTCCACCTCTGCCCTCTCTGTCATCATCCCCATCACTATCATCTAAGCTCTCCTCTCCACTCTCCTCCTTGTCGCCACTCTCCTCCTCCTCTCCCCCAACAGTTTCCTGCTCACCACCCACCACATCCTCTTGTCTGCTAACTCTTGGTTGAGGTGCCACCAAAATGGGTGCTGGCTCGTTTGGATATGTAAACCGCGAAAATGGATGTGTGTGATATTACACTAAATACTCCCTTGACATGCTGACATCCACAATATCAGGTTTCAAATCCCATACCTCAGGCTGCAGTGCCATATACTCAGTATATACGACCTGGTAAGAAATGCAAGGACCCCATCCAGGCTCATCCTTGCACCGTCCGTAGTGTGCAACACCCTAAGGCATACCCTATGTGAAATCGAACTGCCTCTGTACTCGCAAAGAAAAAAATATCTCTATGTTAAAAGGTGTGCGCCCTATTAGAAACCTGGGTATACCTACAAATGACATCTCCAAGGGATCTGTGTCTTATACATCGCAATCGGTATAATGCCTCCATATAATGGCATCCATGTCATCCAGCGTTCGTCTCCAATACTCCACCTTGCCCAACTTGGGCTGGACAAGTGCAAATGAATATGCATACATATATGGCCTACCTGGCGGCCTAGCCCTCGGACAAAGCAGTCTGGTAATAGCAATATGCTCCCATTCCCAGATTTGGAGCAACGTGACACCACATGATAAACTCGATAAGTCTCTATACACTACCTGGTGTAGGTCATGATACAAGTGAGCTAGCATGCAGCTCCCCCAGGCATATCTCCTCAGTTGACCCATCATCTGCTCGATGATCCTACCCCATCCAACTGATAACCTCTTTGACCGACGATCCAGACAAAGGAAGCCTCCAATAAAAGTGCCCAACACTGCAAGTAACGTTGGGTATCCTTTGAATTCTACCCATGGCACCCAGTATCCTACTATATGAGCATCTCCCAACACTCTCCTAAGCACATCTGTCCCACCCACCTCCTTGTGATCATAAACCACAAGTGCACCTACTACTGGGATCCCCAAAATCCTGTATACATGCTTTGAATTCACTATCAGCTCACCAATTGGCAAATGAAAGGTATTATGCTCGAAATGCCACCTCTCTGCTAACGCAGTCAACAAGCCCCTATTGGTCCGAATAGGAGGCATTGACAATAACGATCCCAACCCACAACTCACTATCAACTACACATATGCAGGTGTCAAATCTCGAATCCTATCCCACCCCGCAAGATGACACTCTCTAATCTGGAGGTTTTTGAAAACCTCCTATTTTTTTATCATCACAAATGGAATCTATCAGACTCATAGCTATCTATTAGACTCATATCAAGTGACCCATATCAATCAATGACCCATATCAGTGAACCATATCAAATGCTCTAAGTGACTCATATCATGACATCAATACAAAATCTATTTATCTGCACATCGAATCAATCTATTCTATCATCATTTACTATTTTTTTTATTTTTCAGGAAAGCAAATTTATCACACAATAAAATCATCATCCTATTTGTATTTCAATCACGAATGCAAATATGTTTCAATCAAATCAATCTACTATTTGTTTTCTATTGCAGAAAGAAAATTTATCAAAAATTCATATCAATAATCTACTCTTTGTTTTTCATTTTTGGGAAGCAAAGTTATCAGCTATCTACTCTTTGTTTTCTATTTTGGGATGCAAAGTTATCAATTTATCAACATGATGACATAACAATTTCACTATCTATTGACCAAGGAAGCAATAATTCATCATTATTTTCATCATCAAGCATTCTGTCTATTTTCCTAAAAGCGCTACTCTGTGGCCTAAATGCGCTACAGTTTCCCCCATATGTGTTAAAACCCCATATGTGTGGTTCTTGCCCTGAATGTGCTACATCATTTCCTAAAAGCGCTATTTCCCCAAAAGCACTACTTCACATCTCAAAAGCATTATTTCACCCCCTAGATGCGCTAAAACCGTGTAAGTGCTAATCTGTTACCTAAATGCGCTAATGTACCCAATTCAACCCTAGCCTCCTAGATGTGCTACTTTATTCATCGAATGCGCTAAACTGTGAAAATATAAAAGCATTATTTTATGACCTATATGCGCTAGCAAAAACCTCGAATGCACTGTTATATTTCCTAAAAGCACTAAAATGGCCCATTCAAACCTAAAATCACACTATAATCATTCCAAAATCGACTAAAACTAAAAAATTTCAATGCACAATGGTTCGAATTGACTCACCGGTGGGCCATATGCGGCTGCTCGCTGATATCGGCGGGACCGCTCGAATCTATGTCGATGAGTAGGGATCTCCATCACGCCATGTCGCTATCAGAGCAAAAGGTTCCTCCAAAGTCAAAAAGTGAAAATGACTTTTTACCTTTTTACCTTTTTACCTTTTAAGGGTCAAACCAAGTGGGTTTTTGGTGGCATTTTTTTAATGAGGCATTTTCTTTTCATCATTTATCAGGAGCTAAATCACTGCGTCCCTTTCATCATCCAACTTTTTCTCACCATCAGTGATTTACCTCCTGAGGGGAAACATCAATATCAGAAACATATCAGAGTCAGATTAGGGGCATATCAGTTAAATTTTTCAATCATGGGCAAAATCAAACGCGACAAAAAGTTCAAAAAGCAGGAATATTTTCTTTGAAGCAATGCATTTCACACATCACTTCAAAGAGAGGCAAAATGTATATGCATAAAATTGGTTATGTCTGATTAATCCTGGCATTTAATTAAATATTTATTATTTAATTAATTTCTCTAAAGTCCTCTACGTATGATTAAATTTTATTAATTTAATTATATTGTTCATTCAATTTATTCTACTGTCATGATTAAATAAATCAATTTTTATTTAATTATTTCACATTCATATGTCTACTTGATTAATTAAATAAATACACTTCATTTATTTTAATTAATTATCACTTTTTGAATTTAATTAAGTCTTTTTGATTTAATTAAATTTAAATATTTATTTTCAAATCTTTCTTCTAATTAATTAAATATTTTATTTAATTAATTTCATTTACATGTCATTTCTTAAAAAGTTTAATTAAATATCTTCCATATCTTTTCAAAATCATAATTAAATATTTTATTTAATTATGAAATCTTCCAATCTGGGGTAAATATTCTATTTTAAGAAAAATCTCTGTGTCACCCATAAATGAATAATTGAATTTAATAATTCATTATTTATCTTCTTCGAAATCTTTCCATAATCTCACAAAAATATGATTTTTACAATTCATCTTTATCATCTCATCTTATCTCTTTTTTGAAAAAGGAAACAAAGCTTGTTTTATGTTTTCTTCTATTTTTCTCTCCAGTCGTATCCATCTTCAACCGTTCGATCTGCCAAGAATTTTCACAGTCATTGATCACATCAACCAATCAGAATCTTTCGAAAACTCTATAAATATCACTGTCAATCCAAGCATTGAGGCTAATTAGAGATTACTTGCATTTTAGCATTATAGCATTTTAGCATCTTAGCATTATCATTATCAGCTTTTAGTATTCATAGTATTATCGTAATCTTTCATTTTATCAATCATGTCTTAGCATAGTATTGCATGCATTCATATTAAATCTTGTTCTCTAGGAAGACTGTTTGTTGAGCCTAGCCCAAGATCTGAGAGCCAGCTGGAATCAACACAAACACTGGAGATAGAGGATGATAGGACGACATCGATAACAGAATATTGAGTTTGCATCTCTATTATTTTAATATTCTATTTTTGATATAATGTTTTATTGGTGTGTTTAATTTATTTGTTTTAATATATTTATCACACTCTAAAATCGACCACATAGTTGTGCCTCATACTAGTATGATGCATGCCTATGATTTTTATATCTATAAGAATAATAGTGGCAAGCAATATGATGTGTGATGATATAGATCTATACAATTGTATGAACTTTTTGATGGTTTTCCAAGACCACACAAAAATTAACATAATTTTTTAAAACTCTAATTTTGGTGTTTGGACAAATGGTCTTAGGAGTTTGACACCTTCTATATGCAAAATGATATTTTTTTTCTCTAGGATATACTATTTGTAAGCTCAAGGTTGAAAATCTAAAAAATAAATAGGAAATTGCAGGTCTAGAGTATAATACCAAGTTGGATTTGGTGATTGAACTCCCATGGTACCAAAAATATCAACAAAAATCAAAGCACCCTTTCACAAAAGAGAAATACAACTAATTTGATATGAAGCATAATATTTTCATTAGATACAAAATGAATAATGATTGATTATCGTTACAATATACAATGATAAACCCTCATTATAAAGACAAGGATGAAACCTTATATAGGATTAAATTATATCATGGTATGTGCCTTAATCCTATGACTTGGAACACAAAAATCACATGATCTAAGTAAGCTTAAGAATGCTAGTGTGAATAAGACCTAACATGAACTAATTAGGTGATATACCTTTTTCACACCAACACAACAAAAGTGAAATCTCTTTATGTAGTAATCATTGCTTTTGATAATACAATAAGTGGTTTTTGTTTGTTTTTGGGTTATTTGCTAAAATGTTCCTTATGGTATACTTTGTGTTCGTGCATGTTTCATTGACTTACATTTTATTGTAATAGTTTGTATTTTGTAAACTATTTGACATGTATTCTCTCTATTTATTTTATTTGGAATTATACCTTTGTGAGGAGGAGGGTATTTTGGCACTATAATTTTTTTTAGTAGGAGATTTGTATAGGTGAACCCAAGTTTTATGCATAAGAAATGGTGAGTAAGTTAAACAAGAAGATTATAAATTTCAATAGATAGAACTTTGATCTATTTTAGATTGAGATGAAGAATCTCATACTTCATAAAGCTTAGTTGGCTTTTTAGGAAATAATTCTATGGATATGTCAATAGATGACTAGGATAAACTCTATAGGAAGGTAAGAATCATAAATTAACTTTAAAATTTTTATTTAATGCTATTGAATGAATTGATCAAGGCACTACTTGGAAATGATAGGAAAAGATAAGATCTTTATATTAGACAAAGTCCTTAGGAACAAGCATAATTTTCTAGTAAAGAAGTATTCCTTAACTCAAGAATTTCCAATATATGTTAAGTCATATAAAAAGGAAATCAACAAAAGAATGATCTTTAGATTTTCTATTTGATTCTTTATAATTATTAATTAATTCCATTAATGAGCAATCTAACACATGTTCTTCTCCATTCATTACTTTTTCCCATGATTCAAGATCCCTAATAATGGTTATTATGGGCCATTGTATATCAAATGCAATATCTTGTATAATCCCATTGAAGAAATCATGATAGATCCACAATCCCTTTTTAATCTATGCACAAAAAGATCTTATTTTAACAATAATTTACAAAAAGAACAATATGCTTATTCAAAAGTTTCCATGAAATGTTTCAATGGTCTAGTGTGATATACAATGGGAAATATTATCTTAAATATGAAATTTAACAAAAGAAAGGAACCAATTTAATTTCACATCATTCTTACTTTTAGTAAACTTAGCATGGTTCTCGATAGACCTTAGACTAAGTAATATCAAGTCATTCTCTCCATATTACATCAATGCATAAATTTAAATCATTAAAGAAAAGTATTTAATATTCTAAGGAATTCATATCAACCCCTTCCAAAAATATTAATTTTACTATTAATAAATTCAGTAAAAAATCTAAAGAGGAACCCCTTGAATAAAAGACATATTATAGACAATATATAAAAATATTTCCGCAAAAAACTTGAATATTTTTAAAATCCTCTCATTAGAATCAGAGCAAGATCTAGGATATATTTTTAAATTATATCAAAATGTGATGGATAGAGAAGCAATTGTTCTATAGAGGTTACTACTTAATGAAAAACAAGCTAACGCTACTATAAAGAGGGTTAAAAAATGGAAAAAATATGGGTTCCTAAACCTAATTTAGAGGATATTCCATAACAAAACATATATGTTAAGAGAGCCATTATATGCGAAGATATTGAGAATTCCTAAGAGTTTTCACACATGACAAATTTAGAGAGGTTCTTTTAATGGGATCAAGAAAAAAAAAAATCATTAGATAATGATGGCTACATTTACTTTGTAGGTTGATCTTCTCGATTCACTTTTACTTATGTTTATGATTTGATACAAGTTCAAATTTGTTAATTTTTTTTATTTGCTCCTCATGTTCATTACTATTATGCAAATGATGCAAATTCACCTTTTTGATACATGTTGGAACAAATTTTCATGGATATTTATCTTTGTTTCATGATCCCTTTTTTATCCTTTTCACACTTTTTTATTATTCTTTTTTATTATTCTTTATTTACCTCTATGTTTTCCCCTATGATGAAAAGTAATACAAGTGTATTCATCACACTTTATTGGTGTTAATAAAAATCATATTCTCCCTTTCTTTTTTATTCTTGATTAACTTATTTAATTATGATATAATTGTTGTGCTTCTCTTATCAATGTCATCATTAATATTCACCATCTTTTTGTATACCTTTCTTGGAATTTTGTATTATGTCTTGCTTTTATGCTCCCCATTTCAATGTTTTACCATCATTCTTCACTTATTTTTACATAGTCTACTTGGATTTTTTTGTTTGAACCATCAACAATTATTTCTCCTTACATATTTATGGTCCTTGTATACTTATCTATTTATATTTTATACATGAAAAATTCCATTCACATAAACCACATTGTTTGGCTTCCCCATTTGGGAGCATTCATTTGGACATTATTAAATGAGCCAAGTATTCTCTCATTTCCCTTGGGAGACAAACGACTACTTTTTCTACATTTCATATCATACCATTTCTCCCACTTGATTTTATTTATATAGTATTCCTTACCATTGCTCTTATATATTTATATTTTATATGGCATTTATCTTATGACACTTTCTTTATCACATCCACGCTAATTTTCTAGATTTTTACGTGATCACATATTACATGACATTTTTGATATGAAACTAAACATTCACATCTTCTACACTATTTCATGTCTTGATCTTACATGATAACACTTGACACATGACCATTTTATTCATATTATTGCTTGTCTTTGTATTGGTCACAAAATTGGGACCAATCATTGTAAACTTTTTACATGATCTATAATATATGATGTTAGATGTCTTTCCCTCTTGGGAACATATTTTGCAGTGCATATGACAAACACACACATATTTTCTCCTTAGAGGCCTTACAATCACCACATATGTAATGCTACTCTTAAAAATATTGTGCCATAATTTCTTAATTTATTATCATATGAGTGTAGGATCATGATGGGCCAAACTATACTTCTAAGTGACAATGGAAATATAGAAAAATGGAGTTAAGAAACTTCACATGAAAATTTGAATAGGTTATTAACACATTTTGGAAATATATGTAGGAATAAAATTTGTAGTAAATTGAATGTAGTTTCTAGGCTACTATTTTTTTTTGGAAAAAAAAGTAAATTTATTTGGTGAAATTTTGAAATTTTAATGAAGCACTTATAATTTTCAAAAAAAAAAATAGATGTCATTTTGGCCAACCTAAATATGAGCAATTTTTTTTTAATCTTTAAATATAAGTAAAGGACACATGCCCAAATATGACATTTTTTTTAATTTTTTTGTAAGTAAATAATGAGTTATGAATTTTCACTAGGATTTTTAAATATATAAAAAATATTTTTTTGGACAACCTAACTTGGTCAAAGAAAATATGAATTCAAATTTATTGATTTAACCTATAGCTAGTGAACATAGAGTGTGACGTGTCTTAAAAATTAAAAGGTGAAACGGTTTCACATTTATAGATGTTTAATCAAACTATCAATTAGGACGTCAAACATAGTGTGTGTAGAAAATCATTAAAAATTATTTATTAAATTCATAATCAAGCATATCTTGTATTTTTTGAATATTGACAATTTCCTAAAAACCCTCTTCCTTTCATCAGATTTAGATTAAAAAAATGTCATCAACATGAAAGGTGAAGTCCAAAAAAGAGAATAAAACCTATAAACACAATGGAGCATACATTTTAGGCTCGGCACTCCCAAGCCTAATTCCAAAGATTTCCCAAGGTAAAAACCAAGGGAAAAATTTTATGTTAGAAAAATGGATTTATGTTTCCTAGACGGTTTTTTCATTAATTTTATGTTTTTAAAAATGGAAATTTGTTTCTTAGAGGATTTTTTTCATTAATTTTATGTTTTTCAAAATAGATATGCATTTTTGCGAAATAGATATCATTTTATTGAAAAATGGATATCTATTTTAAAAAAAGAAACCCAAAAATCACGCTTTAGTAAAATGGACATAACCTTTGCATTACTTATCAAAATTTTGATTTTTTATAGGTGGTAGAAAGGTGGTTCAAAGATTTCCATAATGAATTAGGTGGTTTTTTCTATTTTATACACCAAAAATTAATTATTATCATTTTAAATTCATCCTTTATTTTGAAAATTCAATTTCTCATAGCTTTTGCATACAAAGTTCTTTTTGTGATTTTTTTGCAACAATCATCTCAAAATACTTGAAACATTGAGGGAGTAATCAATAATAAAACATTTAGATTTTTTGTACTAATGAGAGTAAAAAAAAATTGTATAAATCATCATAGAAGTCTTCCTTGTTGTCTTTGATCCTATGCACACCTTTCCCCAAGTTGACCTAGGAGAACAAGTGTTCCCTTATAAACTCTTCCAAGGTATTTTAAATATCATTAATCATTATATATTAGAAAGGAGTAGAGAATATGAATATCAACTAGGTGGAAAGAGAAATATAAATAGACATTGTGTAGGGTCAAGTCCAAACTCAAAGGATGAATCCATAATTTTGGACTTGATGTAGATCACTAAACTTGACCCTAGATAAATCACAAGATCAACACAAAATATAAGACATTAAACTAATAGGAAGATCATACTTTGGGAAAATTAAATGATATTATAAAATGTTTTTTTAATGACACATTCTTTGATCATCAAAATAAGTACCATGTTTAATTATTTACTCTCCATACCTTATCATTCAATATTGGAAAACACTAGCCCACATAATTACCCACAAATCATTAATATGTTGTGATTTTGAAGATTATAAAACAAAAACCAAGGTGAACTTACACAAATTACATGCACACAATGTAATCCAAATGATATTATAAAATATTTGATTAGAATTTACATAGAAGCCTTGCTTATATAGGTAAGGTAGTGAAGGTAGGATGGTAAGACACAATGCCTAACTACCCCTCCAAAGATGGAACACTTGTTAACTCACTTGACAAGTATTCTAGTGAGTGGCAAGTGTGCATGCAAGAGGTGTATCACAAAGTAAAGACATGTGTCTCAACCACATGAGGTGAGACAAAAATCTAAAATACCTAAGTAAACTTAAGAAAATATGAATAGGTCAATCTAGAAAGTGGTGACAACTAACTAGTTGTTGGTATGTGGCGACTGATCATGCTATAGTGAACACTCTTCATGTATCCTCACCAAGGTTCAAGGTTGGGTCAGGCCCTAGGTAGGGGTTCAGGGGTAGCAACCCCCAAAAAAAAAAAATCTCCTATTTTCTTACTTTGTCACCGACAAGATAAAAAAATTGACTTTGTAGAACCCTAATTCTAGAATCTTCTAAAAAGCTTGTAATAAGTGGTTGGGATGGGAGTTGGAGTAGGGATTTTTTCATGAGATTGTAATATGTTTTGCACTAGATAATAAAATCATTGAATGGTTGTGGTTTTTTGCATGTAGCCCAGATTGGGTGAACCACGTTAAATGCTTTGTGTTGTCTTGTTGCTTCTATTTTTTTTATTTTTTTTATTTGTTTTATTGTTCAAATCTACATTTAACTGTTAGATATTTGCCTTCTAACCCTAACAAGTGGTATCAAAGCAAGGTTGTGTTCAATTATGCTTTGTAGTAAGGTCTCACATTTGAGTGGGAGTAATGGCAAACGAGGGTAAGTTGAAGGTTGAGAAGTTCAATGGGAAGAACTATCAGTTATGGAAGATGCAGATGGAGGACTACCTCTATCAAAAGGATTTATGGCAGTCATTGGAAGGGAAAACTAAGAAACCTTCAGCAATTTCTGATGATGACTGGGATATTTTGGACAGAAAGGCTCTTGGCAGTATCCGTTTATGCCTGGCACAATCAATGGCGTTCAATATTACAATAGGAAAGACAACTCAAGAGTTGATGCAAACACTAGCAAAGTTATATGAAAATCCTTCTGCTTCAAATAAGGTATTTCTTATGAAGCATTTATTTAATATGAAAATGGTAGAAGGTGGGTCAATTGTTGGTCATTTAAATGAGTTTAATATTGTTACCAGTCAATTAACTTTTGTAAATGTAAACTTTGATGAAGAAGTTAGGGCTCTTTTGATTCTGTGTTCTTTTCTTGAAAGCTAAAATAGCTTGGTAATGGTTGTTAGCAATTATGCTTCTAGTTTGAATACACTGAAATTTGATGATGTTGTTGGTGTTATTTTGAGTGAGTAGATTCATAGTAAAAGCTCAAGTGGAACATCCACATCAGGTAGTGTTTTGAATTAAAAAATCAAACACAGAACAAAGGAGAGAGGAAACATTTCTGGAAGTCATGGGAAGTCACGAGAAAAATCAAAAGACAAAAGTTCCCAATCTAGAGACAAGAGGGATTGTTGATACTATGGTAAGTTGGGTCATTTAAAGAAAGATTGTTGGTCTCAGAAAAATAAAGGATACAAAAAAGAAGTAAAGAGGTAAATGTGGTAAGTAATAAATCTAATGAAGATGCTTTGATTCTTTCCCTTGATAATGTTGATGATTCTTAGCTGTTAGATTTAGGGGCTTCATTTCATGCTACCCCCCATTGAAGTTATTTTCTTGACTATGTCCAAGGGGATTTTGGGCCGGTTTATTTGGGTGATAATGAACCTTGTCAGATTGTTGGAAAGGGAAGAATCAAGATTAAGTTACAGAATGGGAATCATTGGCTACTACATGAGCTAAGGCACATTCCAAGGTTAGGCAGAAATTTAATTTTTGCAAGGTAACTAGATGATGAAGGTTGTGTTGTTACATTTAGTGATAAAAATTGGAAGGTTACAAAAGGTGCCTTAGTGGTAGCAAAAGGTGTGAAAGTAGGTACCTTATATCTTTAATTGTTACAGAGAAAAGTCAATTTTCACGAACAGTTGTTGCAGTTCAGCAAGTAGAAGATGAAACAGTGGCTATGGATTTAAAATAGCACTATGGCACAATAGACTTGGGCACATGAGTGAAAAAGGTATGAAATTACTTCATTTAAAGAAATTTTTACCAGGTCTAAAATGTGTTAATATGTATTTTTGTGAAAGTTGTGTGTATGGAAAACAAAAGAGAGTTAGTTTTCTCAAGGATGAGAAGCAAAATAAAAATGAGAAATTGGAGCTTGTGGATACGGATGTATGGGGACCAACTCAGGTATCTTCTCTTGGTATCTCTTAGTATTATGTTACATCCATTGATGATGCAACTAGGAAGTTATGGATTTATTTCCTTAGGCATAATTTTGATGTATTTGAAACTTTTAAAAAATGGAGAAGCTTGGTTGAGAATGAGACAGGTAAAAGATTAAATTGTGTTAGATCTAATAATGGTGGTGAGTATTACAGCAAAGAGTTTGAAGATTATTGTTCCTCTAATGGTATTTGTAGGCATAAAATAGTTCCAAGGACTCCACAAGGAAATGGAGTGGTTGAATGCATGAATAGGAAAACAATGGAGCGTGCAAGCAGTATGAGGTTGCATGTTGGGCTGCCCTTAAATATGTGGGTAGAGACTGTAAACACTGTTGTTTATTTAATTGATAAAGTTCCTTCTACTCCTTTGGGTTGTGGTATTCTAGAGGAAGCATGGACAAGTGAGAAGGTGAGTTATTATTTTCTTTGAACCTTCAATTGTGAAGCATTGCACATGTATATTCTAAAAATATAACCAAGCTAGAAGCTAAATCAAAGAAATGTATATTTGTTGGATATGGCATTGATGAATTTGGTTATAAGCTTTGGGATTTTGAAAATCAAAAAATTGTGAGAAGCAGGGATGTCATATTCAATGAGAGTGTTGTACAAAGATTATTTGCAGCAGCATGAGAAGAAAGAAAATGATTATGCAGTCTTGGATGATACTCCAAACAATGATGTTCCAGTGGTTCCTCATGCTCCACAACAACAACAACAAAAAATACCACAAACTCTAGTGAATATTAGACGATCTTCAAGGATAAGTAGACCTCTGGAAAAATATTCTCCCTCCTTGTATTCTATTTTATTAACTAATGTTGGTGAACCAGAATGTTATGATGAAGCTATGCAGGTGGATACCAAGGTTCAATGGGAGCATGGAATGGAAGAAGAAATGGAATCCTTGCTGAAAAATTAGCCTTGGGAATTATGCAAGTTTCCCGCGGGTAAAAAGGTTTTACCAAACAAATGGGTTTATAGGTTGAAAGAGGAGGATGGGGGTAAGAAAATATTTAAAGCCAGGTTAGTTGTAAAGGGATTTGCATGGAAAAAGGGTATTGATTTTGATGAAATATTTTCTCTAGTTGCTAAAATGACTTCTATTCGTATTGTTTTAAGTATTGTGGCTACTGAAGATTTACATTTATAATAGCTTGATGTTAAAACAGCCTTTCTCCATGGTGATTTGGAAGAGGAAATATATATGGAATAGCCACAAGCATTTGAGGTCAAAGGTAAGGAGAAACTAGTGTGCAGATTGAAGAAAAGTTTATATGGCTTGAAGCAAACACCTCGGCAATGGTCTATTAAATTTGATGGTTTTATGGCTAAGCAAGGCTATAGCCGGTGTAATTCAGACCATTGTGTTTACTTTAAGAGGTTAGATGCTTCTAGCTACATTATTTTATGTTTATATGTTGATGATATGCTTGTAGTGGGGTTTAACATAGATCACATAAAGGAGTTAAAACAACAGTTAGCAAATTCATTTTCTATGAAGGATTTGGAGGTAGCAAAACAAATCCTTGGTATGAAGATTACAAGAGATAGGAAAAATAGAAATAAAAATTATCTCAAGTTGATTATGTTGAAAAGGTGTTATAGAGATTTCATATGGAGAATACAAAATTTGTCAACACACCTTTTCCCAGTCATGTCAAATTGACTAAGGATATGTCTCCATAGACACAAGAGGAGAAAGAAAATATGTCCAAGGTACCATATGCTTCAACTATAGGTAGTTTAATGTATGTCATGGCATGCATGAGACCAGATATTGCACATGACGTAGGATTTTTTAGTAGGTATATGATTCATCTCGGAGTTGAGCATTGGAATGCAATAAAATGGATTCTTGAGTACTTGAGACGTACATTCA
>VDFB02339396.1:0-30228 GCA_007258455.2 Sequoia sempervirens | reverse complement strand
ATTGTTCCAGGCACGAATAAAAGAAACAGGAACACACAAATCTAATTTTCCAGAATTTCAATCATGAATCTTTTAAATGAATAACTTCAACAAACTTAATCTAGAAGTAGCTTAAAGAGCAGAGAAACTTGGATAATTTAAATTTTGGAGCTGAAGGTATTTCTAGGACTAGTTCTAGCTGCAACTCAACTTTTCTTCTAAAGTCTCGATCCCGGCCTTAAGCCCCTTTTAATTCTGGCACCACCATAAAATTTCACAACCCTTCAAGAGAACTTTTAGAGAATTTTTCTAGCAAAATAAAAGCAATGAAAAGCTTCTTGAAAAACCTCCAAGCTTTCATGGCAAAAACCGAATTCAGAATCTGTTTCCTTTCTTCTAGGACAATAAAATCAATTGCCCCTCTAAAGATAACTCCACTTCCCATAATTACTCCTCCACTCTTTTTGTTGTAACCTCCACTTCCCAAGTTTTCCCTTATGACAATTCCCTCTTATTTTTTTTCCATTTAATTCTCTTTTTTCACATTTATAAAATTTTACCTTTTTCCATTCAATTTTGCACCCATATACCCATTTATGTATTAATTTATTATTTAAATTTCTAACCTGGTTTGCTTATGCAAACACAATAACTCTTATGCACTCTTTTATATATATATATATATAAATTATTTAAGCTTCCCATTTGAATTAAATAAAATCTTAATTTAATAAAATTTAATGTCATATTAAATTTAATTCAATTCTTTGATTTAATTAGACTTGCAACATTAACCGAACCTTTGAACTTGACATACAAAGTAAAATGAAGTAACCAAACCAGACACAAATCACAAGCATGACTCCATGATCAATCAACATATAGCAAAAAAAAACATAACAAAGGTTAGATGAGCACATAGAAACAAAACGATACCAAAGACTTACTGATGGGTTCGACAACATTGATTCATCCTTAAAAAGGGTAATGGCTCATAGTGGAGGACCGGGTGCAACCTCCGAAAAATAGTTCCATTAGCCTCTAGCACACTCAGACCTGATAAATAGGTGTTGTCGATGCCCTGTACCTGTAGCTTACAACAGAACAAGGTGTCAAACATGTGCATATAAAATATGCAATCACACCGTGATGGGAAAATCATAGAGTCGTAGGGTGCTCGCAAGTGAGTGATGTATACTATCCCCATCACTGACACATAACAACTCATATCACAACAAGATATCTCATACATCTATCCATACACAACATCATCATATCCATCATATTCAATTAATAATTAACTAATCTGCAAAACATAACATAAGTAAAAGACATCAAATGTCATAATTTCATTAACATTGTAAAACCAAACATCGTAATGTTATCAGTAACACTAAACTAAGCATCATAATATTGTCTAACATTCTCACATCGACACATCAAAATGTCACCATGTCAGAATAGAATCCATTAGGGTATAATGTCTAATGAGCAATAACATAGAGTCAACATAATAGCATCAATAGTCTAGATGAAAGCCAAAATACTTTCTGAACATAAGCAAACTGAGGGGGCATCACATGAAGGATAAATACCTTTTAGCATTATACCGTTTGATAGGAATTTTTTTAGAATTGCTTCTTAGCTCCTTGATTTGTCTATTTTTGTACCACATCTTCTTACCACTGGATTGCTTTGCTTTAGAACTCTAACCTTCCTCAAACCTTAAACCACCCTTATCCATTTATGTTCTTTGAGAGGTAATCAATTCATCAAGCATCACCAATTTTATCTTAAATTTGTCTTCAGAACTTCTTGCCTTTTCTAGATCAAATCTCAAGATTTCTACTTCTTCCAATTTTATGCATTCATCCATCTTCCTTTGAATTTTGAGTTTAGAACATTCTTCAATCTTCTCCTCTCATCCAATTGTTGCAATAGGATAGAAATGATTTCTTCTCCTTCAACCAATAGATCACATTCTTCCATACTTTTACTTTGCATTTTTTCAATTTACTCATTTGATTTTATCAACCTGTCCTTTAGAACTTCCATTTCTTTTGAATATTTAGTTGAGACTACTTTTGAAGGAAAAAAAATTTCATACTCAAATTTTGGGACCTTTCTAAAGTTGTTAGGCTTCTTCCGAGGAACCAAGCTCTAATACCAATTGTTGAAGATCTAGAATACTAAGAGGGGGGGTAAATCTATATTCCATAAAACCATAATAAAATCCACTTAAAGATTATCACAATTTTGGTTGAATTTGTAAGAGAGAACATAGAAACAAGTCAATGCAACCATACATATGAACACCAGGAATTTTACGTGGAAAACCCAAAATGGGGAAAACCATGGTGAGGTTCAACTCACAATATATTTATCTGGATAAAAAATATTATGAGGCTCACTACTAAGACTCACTATCTTTAAAAGGCTCAATGGCTGAGTACAAAAGAAGGCTAACTACCAAGATACAATAATAGTGGCTCACTGCCAAAAGATTGAACTGATAGGATACACCTTCAATGTGTAGGGTTCAATTCGACTGAAGCTCAAAATAAGAAGTATTGCCTCACAAAATAGTCACTAAAACAAAATGTACTGATCACAATTGATAAAGCATTTAGGCTTTGATCTTCTCCACTGTTCACATTCACTTCTCCTTCTCACTCCCATGTGCATCTCTCTTCTATCTTTCATCTTATATATATACAAGCATATCTTGATCATCAATTAGATTGGCCTAATTAGATGAACACAAAAATAATCAAAACCTTCTTCATAGTCACCATATAAGATTTAAACATTTTATCCACATAGTGCATTATACCAAGTCGGAGCTATCATCCATAAAACATAACTAGTCATCATAATATATTGCATTCGCTGAGTCATCCAAGAATAGAATGTAAAATTTCTTGAAACCAACAAATAATCCTCAAAGAAAACACCTTACAGATTTGAGAACACATTAATTTCCCATCATACTTCTAAGAAAGAGATTATCAACAAAACCACAACATAAGAATGTTCACTTTAGTAGAATGTGGAGTCTCCCACACAACACACAGAGAGTTAAACTCTGTTAGAGATAACTTTCTACTCACAACAAAAAACATCTCAATATCATGGATATAGCTATCTGAATGAGTCAAGAAAACATTGTTAAGAGATTAGAGTCATCAGATATTTTGTTGAATTTTGGACTCAAATATCAACACATTGATCCATCACAAAAGGGTATTATCGATAGAGAACAACTTTCGGTAAACCAACCAGACTTCCCAAATAGTTATCACCATATTGACATCAATGAAAAAATAGGAACAACCAACACAACCATCCATACTTCATGCTCATGTTGCAAAGCTTCCAACATAAATTCCATCCACAAAGCATTTGAACAATTGCACTATAATCATTTTCATCCTAACTTTGAGAGCATTTTTATCTAATTCACCATTAGAATATCATTCAAAGCTTGCTTCAACAATGAGATTAGGAAGGGATGATCATTCCACATCAATTCAACACTTATCCCCCAATGGGATGAGGTTTTCTTTGGTTTAATTAGGTTCCTTTCATCAATTTCATGTTTAATGAATTCCTAGTTAGCTTTGCAAGAATTTCATTTGAATGAGTTAATTAGGCTAAATTCTCAATTTATTAGTTGATTCTAGTTGCATTTAATTAGATATTATTTCATTTTCATACTACCAATAAATTACTCAGTCATTAAGGCTATTGAGAGAAATTAAAATTTAGAATTCTCTATGTTCATGATGTAGTTAGATGATAATATTAAAGATTTGGAGTTTGCGATATACTTTAATAATAGCTCTAGATTTTAACACAACTCATATTTAATATGACACCAATTTAAATAGAACTTAGGGGTTATAGACTTAATAAATATGAGAAATTTATTAATCTTTACTTACCCACTAAATATGACAACTTTATTAATCCTTACTTACTCACCTAGTTGGTTATAGAATTTAACAATATACATCTATAAATTACTATGGATGTGAGAGAATTATAATCTTTTCTCTACTCAAGATCTCAAGCTTATATTCATGATAATTTATCTCAATTCTTGGTATTGGGTTTAATAAGCTAACATCCCTGAGAGGTTCTTTTGATGCAAAAAGATATATTAAGGCTAGCTTAACAAAAAATGAAGTATATTATTTACAAGTAATCTTATATATATATATATATATATATATCACCTTTTACCATAGTTCTAAGGATATTTTAAACCTATGGATAACTCCAAGAAACAAATAGACATGAATCACTACAATACATCTATGGATATAATGTTCCCCCATATGTAGTTAGTCTAGAATTATCTTAAGAATTATATTCCTAGAATAAAAGGAAATTTTACATGCAAACTATGTGAAGTGGGAATTAGACTTGTTCTATGACAACAAGACTCAATACAAGAGTAATACTATCTAGTTTATACTACATTAGAATTAAAATTCTTAGTATATTATATAGGCTTAAAGCTATAGTTTGTGTATTCAAAATCAATGCCTTGCAATAAAAATGACTATATATGATAAAATACTTTAAATTCCATGTTGCTAATCTTACTAATTAATCAAGACCAAAATATAATGCTACCTTACTGGGAAGATATCAAGACCTTATAAATAGGGATTTCCTTTCATGATATTTATCAAATTATCTAGAAGATACCAAGATAGCATTTTATCCATAAATTATAATTGAATTGTCTATTTCACATTAGTGAATAATATTTATTAGAATGGTTATTATAGATCATTCTCTACAACCAACTATAATACTCTTATAGATGTTATTCAATTAATTAGGCTAAAAATAATTTAACCAATTCAATTACCACACATTATAACTATTTACAAAATCTTAGAGTTTTATCCATTAGAAGATATTTTTCTATCACCTTTTTTATTTGAACAAGAATATAAATATTTTCCTTGACTCTTTAAGGAGGTCTAATATTCTCTTATTTCATTATTCCTAAGTATTATGAGATGTCTCTAATTTCATTCAATTATTTTATCTATACAACTCTATGTCACACCAAGTTTGTTTTTCTTCTATAAATTCTAATTGTAGCCTGAGTAGTTGTAGACAAGACATCAACACTTTGAGTAACAAAAGACAACAATAAACAACAATCACAAACTATTCAATTTTTCCCCAAAAGATTAGGCCGATCTTTTTCCAAGGGCAATAGGAACATTGGAAAAAAATATTTCTCACACAAAAGCGACAAAAAACTAAGCTTATAAACAACAATGAAAGGAACCAACAAATTTCTATTGATCTATGAAACATATCAATTACAATGACAGTCATTACTTGGAGGAATCAACTCAACTCCTTTTTCCACCAGCCTGATTCTCCCTCTATTCTATCTGGCTTTCTTTCTACAGTTAAACAAATTTAGGAATATTTTTCATTCTCTAGTTCGTCTCTGGTGTCATCCTTCCTACTATTCTATTTTCCTAGTGCCCAAACACTATTTTTTCCAAATCCAATCAAGCTTCTCCCTAAATTGTCAACCCTTTTTGTTTCTGGTTGAATCCCCCAACTTGTTCCAGAGGTGACAAGTAAGAAACTCGTGATCCAAATACCACAACCACCTCTACCCTCTAAGGGATTGGGGAAAGACAATATCCAAGGATCTTCTAAATAACCAAAGCATGCCACATGTCTTAGAGAAGGAAAACAAAATCAGAAAACAACAAAATAAGACAAAATTGAACAAAAACACTCAATGCCCCTACATTAGGCTCCCTAAGGGATAAAAATATCATGAAATCCTATTCATGAGGTCATCAATACAATTACCATAGGAAAAAAACTTCAGGTGTAGTCAACCAAGAAGCATCCTCCAAAGGATGATTATGCCATTTCACCAAGCACCTGAAATACTCCTTGCTGTGGGTATTCTTCAACAATTATTTATCTAGAATGCATTTCAAACTCCAGTGGAATGGATTTAGTCACCTATTGATCTTCATTCACTTTCAACTCCAAATATGTGGTTTCTTCATCTGCAACACCTTTGTATGGATACAAGCCTACTACATTGAAGATAGGTGAAATACCCATTCCTGGAGGAATACTAATCTCATAGGAATTCACTAAAAACTTATGAAGAATCTTGCAAGGATAAAATTTCTTCATATTTTGTTTATTATATTTGCTTGTAGGAAATCTTTCCCTCATAAGATGAGCCAAAACAAGATCACCCACTAGAAAATGAACCTATCTCCACTTCTTATCAGCATACCTTTCGTATTGTTGTTTTCTTCTTTTAGTTTTCATCTAAACCTCCTCATGAAGGTCATGAATGACTTGGGAAACAATCTTCACCATCTACACTTATTTTCTCCATGTCACCAAGATTTCTGAGTTCCAAGACACCCCTAGGATGCATGCCATAAACAATATAAAAAGGACTGAAACTTGTACTCCTATTTTGAGAATCATTGTAAGAAAACATAGTTTGTGCTAAAGTTGTATCCTAGTTTCTAGGTGTTTTCCCAACAAGGAACCTCAACATGTCACCAAGACTCCTATTCACTACTTCAGTTTGGCCATGTATTTGGGGGTGAAAGGTTAAACTGAAACTAAGATGTGTTCCCAACTTCTTCCAAAGGGTTTTCCAAAAATGCCATAAAAACATTGTATCTCTATGTATTATTGAAAAAATGTCATTGTTCACATTTCCACACTTAATTTGGGAATTATTAGTATTAAAATGGACTTAAGGCCGGCTTGATATAGTGTTGTGATGTGTTGTACACATTCACATTAGGTCTTGGTCCTTAAGCTAAATAAACCAAACTTTTCCTTGATTTATTTTTGTAAAGTGTATTCATTTACATCTTAACATTAAATTTAGGTCCCTTAGACCTAATGTTTCCTTAATATAGTGTTGTAATGTGTTGTATACATTCATATTGGATTTAGGGCCCTTTTAAGCTAAATAGAGCTAATTTTTCCTTAATTTAATGTTGTAAAGTATATTTATTTACACTTTCACATTGAGTTTTGGGCCCTCTTGCATTTATGACCTTTATATCATTATTAATAGGCCCCTAAGACCCTATATTATGCATCCCAAAGCTTATTTCAACTAAAATCCTGACAAGATCAACAAATAGTCTTAAATTATTATCTCCCTGACACTTTCTCTGTCTAAAAAGTTCTTGTGGGACCCATATGCCACATTAGGCATATGGGTCCCACCCAAGTGGGACCCATATGCAACAAATGGTGTATGAGTCCCATTTCGCCCTTTTTTAGGCTTTTGAGTAGGAAATTAGGGTTTTAAATTAAAATTTTATGAATGTCAGCATGTAGGATCTAATAAATGGTAACTTGGATGGATTTCCTATATAAACAAGATCTCAAATTATTATTTCATTAACCCTTCATGATATCAAGTGAAGAACTCAAGAGTTAAGCATTCCAAGACTTCACAAGAGCATCAAGAGAGTTTACAAGATCACTTCTATGTCATTCAAGAGCATAATTCTTCATCATGTGTTGTGCATCAATTCAAGATCCATCATCATGTCAAGATCATAAGGCTTCAAGCATGTTGTTGAGCTAGTGTTGTGATATGTAGCATTGAAGATCCAAGATCAAGCATTGTTCTACGTACGTATTTTCAAGATCAAGAACTACATTCTACATGGCCACTTCATGTTAGATTGTTGATTTATGTTACAAGACATCACTCAAGGTATCATTGTTCATGTTTCATGTCCTTATTTCATTATCTCATCATTTGGTTTAATTACCTACAAGGGGTTTGACTTAGGTAAACCCCTATTCACTAACAATCAACAAGTTTTTCTTCTCTTTACATGTGTGATTGCAAATCTAGGTGTCTTGGATCATGAAGGATATTTGAAGACTGGGTTATAAGCTTGAAGGAGGTTGTTGGAGTTGTCTCCTCACTTGCAAGATCCCAGAAAGTCTTCTACATGTCCAAAATCAGAGTTTCAGATCTGGAAACAAAGTGGAGCAAAAAGAGTAGAGATTGGAGGGCAGAATCAGGTCATAACCCTCTAAAAAAGCGTATTGGGACTGATATTCCACCTTGGGCGTATGAGTCCCAGTACTAGAAATTTTTAGGGTTTCAAGAGATTCAGATCAGACATTGTCAGATTCTAGTTTCAGCACAGAAAACCCAGTTTGGGACTAAATCGCTCAAACTAGCGTATGAGTCCAAATTAGCATTAAAATCAACATTTCCAACACTTCAAGTCCTCATTCAAGCATCTACATGTTTCCAAGTGTACACTTCTAATTTTACAACCTTTTGTTCTGATTTATATGCATTTCTAGGTCATTCGTTCAAGTTTCATGCATCACTAGGTTTAAACATTAGATATTGAATGTCATTAGTCTTTCCAAGCCCTATATTGGTGGTGAACCCCTTTTATAATCTTAAATGAAACCCTCAAACACCCTATTGCAAGATCACTTTCCCATTTGCATACCTAAGATTGATATCTATAGGGTTTCCTTGGATGAGAGAGTGTGAAGATTGTTATTCTATCTCCCAAGCATAGAAGTAACGAAATTCATCCTTTCACTCTATCTGACATAATACTCCATGGAATAAAAAATTAGCAATATTGATTGCATCACTAGTCTTCTTGCATGGAATAAAATTTACCATTTTGGAGAACCTATTCACAACTACAAATATAGAATCATTGCTTCTTTGAGTCCTAACTGGAAAACCCATAAAAAAATCCATACTTACAAAATCCAATGGTCGATATGGAGTTGGTAATGGTTGATATAAACCAATATTTTAACTTCTTCCCTTTGCATGTTGACATACTTTGTATCTCTCCACATAATTTTTGACATCACCTCACATTCTTTGCCAATAATAGTGTGTACTCAATTGTAGATACATCTTGTCTTATGCAAAATGTTCTTCTAGGCCACCACAATATTTCTCTTTCAAGAGATTATCCCTCATTGATCCCCTTGGTATACACAATTGCTTTCCTTTGAACAACAAACCTTTGTGTAGGATAAATTCAATCTAAGGGCCCCTATCTCTACTAATTAGACTGTTGTAAGCTTTATATAGCTCTTTGAAATCTAGATCATCCACATACAACTCCTTCTAACTCTCAAAAACCAACAATTTTATCCTGAATTTCATGCAACAATAAACTTATACTTAATGCATCGTGTCATTTTTTTCCCTCTCTTATGTTTCAATAGAAAATTATAACTTTGAAGATACCTTACCCACTTTGCATGCCGCTGATTTAGTTTGTGCTAACTGTTAATAAATTGTAATACATGGTTATTGATGTTACAAACAAAAAACTCTTAGGGAATAGGTAATGCCTCCACTTCTTGAAAGATTGAATCAATGCATAGAATTCAAGAACATAGGAAAAATATTTTTTCTTAGCATCATTTAGTTTTTCACTAAAATAAGCCACTAGTTTTCCATCCAAACTAAGAACCCCAATTTCCAAAACAATAAAATCACATTCAACTTGAAATACTTTATTGATATCAGGTAGCACAAGTATAGGTTGCTTAGTTACTCTATGTTTAAGAAATTTGAAACTCCTTTCAGCCTATTGAGTCTATATAAACTGCTTTTTAGACCCCTTAATTGTTTCAAGTATAGGAGCAATTGTACGTGACTAAATTTTTTAATAAACTTCCTCTAGAAACTAGTAAGTCTTTGAAAACTTCTTACCTCAGATGCACTCCTTGGTGTTGGCCAATCAATAATTTCTTGAAACTTTTCCTTTTCCTTTTCCATCTTCAACCCTTCAATGGATATTACAAAATGAAAATAAATCAATTTAGTTTGCATAAACACACACTTCTTCAGATTAATATGCAACTTGTCTTCATGTAACCTTGTCATGCTATAGATGCTCTTCTTTATACTTGATAAAAGCCAATATATCATAAAGATATACAATAACAAACTTTCCTAGAAATGGGTTTAAGACTTCATTCATAAGCCTCATAAAAGTACTAGGTGCATTTGTGAGCCCAAAGGGAATAACTAACCATTTGTAAATTCCATCATTAGTTTTAAATGTTGTCTTCCACTCATCTCCAAGTCTGGTCCTAATTTGATGATAACCACTTTTTAGGTCTATCTTTGAAAAATACTTAACACCACCTAGACAACCCATCAAATCATCTATTATGGGAATTAGAAACCTATATTATGTGCACATTCTCCATTCATTTCCTTTCTTAGGCACTAAGACTATAGGAACAACAAAAGGGCTAAGACTCTCTCTTATCAACCCTTTCTCAAACTTAATTCTTCAACTTGCTTCTAATCTCTTCATTCTCTTTGGGATTCAATTTGTACATAGACTTGTTTGGAAGGCTAGCCCTTGGAATTAAGTCCATATGATGGCTAATGCTTTTTATAGGAGGCAACTCATTGGGAAAATCAACTGCTACAATATCCTTATGTTCTTCCAAGATCCCTTGTATCTCCTTAGGAAAATCATCCAACTTTGTAGAGGTAAGTGTGCCATGGAAAAATGGCCCTTGTCATTTTCATGGTCTTTTAGGCCTTTCCTCTTGATTTTTGGTCTATTTTTCTTTGATTCATTGATGTAATGTGAATTGAACATTCACATTAGGTCCTTAAAATGCAAATAATGACGTCTTGTGAAGGTGTTGTGAAGTGTTGTAAAACATTTCTACACTTTTCTAGACTCTATTAATTACAATTCACCTAAAAATCACCTTTTTACTCATCATCAAGAACTATTTAGAAGTGTTGTAAAGTCTTGTAACAAGACTTCACACTTTTCTAGGAAAATTTTCACTATTTACACCTTTCTTATGACTTATTTGACCCCTTTATTCCATTATAAGGCTTAATTAAGTGCATTTTTTAATATAAACCTGAGAAACAACATTAAATGTAACTTAAATCCCGACACCAACTTTGAAGCCTAAGGTGGGACCCATTCGCCATGGGTGGTGAATGGGTCCCTCTTGGCTCAAAATTCAAAATATTGTAAATTTTATTTCAAAATCACTTGATGTTGGCCCGTGATGAGGTATTAATGGGCTACTAAGGCACGAGATTGTATAAATAAGTGATTTTCACCTCATTAAATTACATTGTCTAATTCATCCAAGCACTCTGTTCATTCATTCAAGCATTCAAGCATATTACAACATCAAATCAAGCAAATATCAAACATTCAAAGGCAGTCATTGACATATCTTCAGAATTTCATTAACAAGGGTTTGGTAAGTTGATAGTATTTGCATGTTATTAGTTTATCTTTCTCTTTCATTTCATTTGATTATTAATGGTTTAATTACCAAAGTGGGGCTTGACCAAGGAAAACCCCTATTTGCTAACTCTCAACCATTTTTCCCCTTTGTGCATGTGTTTTGTATGCAGATTTATCAAGTATTTAGGTGTTGAAAAGTGGAGAACAAGTCAACTAAGTGTTTCAAGTCAAATTAATCATATTTCAAGCTTGGAGAAGACTTTATATTTGTTTCCTACAGAATTGACTTTCGCAACCTGACAAACAGACATTTCCAGATCTGGTTTTGCAGAGTTGTCTCCTAATTTCTTAAAATTTTGGGACAGGACTGATTCTCCATTAGTGGCGAATGAGTCCCACCTTAAGGCTGCAAATCTAGGTTTTTTTAGATTTCGGATCCCGATAGTTAGAAACTGGTTCTTGACAGTTTTCATCAGAAGTAGGACTGATTTGCCATTAGTGGTGAATGAGTCCCATTGTGATTTTTAGTAATTTTAGACATGATTTAGAACATTCTAGATTCCTCAAATCTCTCCCAGGTGCACTTTGATTCAGCCTCTTTCTTTTTGTTTTGCATTTATTCATCTTTTAGTTCATTTTTTGCATATCATAGTGTGTTTTCAAACATTGCATTAATCTTAGGTTTTGCATTCATAATTGCTCAATTTCACAGTTTAGCTACATTTATATCATTCTCTTTAGTCCTAATTACATTACACATTTCCTAATTTGAGTTAACTACTTAGATTCTTTGGCCCTTGCTTTCTCCTTTTAGGTGTAAAACCTTAGAAGTGATAGAAAGTCCTAGAGAGACAAAAATCTATGGTTCATTTTGGTGAACCTGCATTCTAAGCATATTAAATTTCTGATTTCAATTGCATATTTCATCTTAGAATTCATTTGCATCAACATTCAATTAGGTTATTGTTTTGTTTTTGCATTATAGGGATTCTTAACTTGCATTGGTGAAAGACTCATTTAGACTTCATTTTTGCTTTACATATCATTGAGAAAACTAAAAATCTGCATCTGCATCCCTTATTGCATTTTGAAAAGCATTTAAATCACATTAATTTTTTTGAAAAACACAAAAAAATCTAATACTAGGACTCATTCGCCACCCTAGGTGAATCAGTCCACCTACACATTTTAGATTGCATTTTTAGAAATTTTCTTGTATTTTCCTACATTTATGTTCTCTGTTGTTATTTCTTTGCTTCAGTTAGCAAAATTCCTATTATTTACATTTTGCACTCCTACATTCAATTGCATTTACATTCATCCCATCCTTTGTGGTACTTGTATGAGTGTTTGGTGCCCCATTGATAATACTTTAGTGAGACAAAATTCTAGACTCATGGTTTCCCACGATAGCACTTTAATTGTGGACCTTGGGATCTCACGAGCTCCTACTCCTAGTATGGAAAATGGTGCATTAAGCATTGATCATACCACTTCTATGCCTTCACCTTTCCATCCAATGAATGTTGACATGCAAAAATACTCTCTTCCTCAAGACAAGGTCATTAGTATTCATGAAGAATTTGCACATTTACAACAAGACTTGACTCTTGAAAACATTTCCACCACTACCATACCTACAATAGAAAACCTTCATCATCTTATTGAAAGTGATGATGTTTTACAATTCACGAAAAGAATTGTTGAAATATACAATAAACATGCTCCTAGTACTTCCCAATCAACAGAAGTAGTTGCAACACAAGGAGGACCTCACATTCCACCCCCTCCAACCATAGCATCCATACCAAATTATATCACTCATTAGGTTACAACAACTATGCAATAGGTTAGTCATGTGGCTCCTTTCTTTACAATTCCAACTAGCATTCCAAGTTCTTTTGTGGTATCCCATATCCCATCTTCCACCTTCACTCCTCTTAGTGTCCCTTTCACTTCTCCCAACATTACATACACCCCATCTCCATTTTCCCTTCCACCTCATGCTCCTTACACTGACCCCATCATTACACAACTCTTTAACACTATTTCATCCATGCAACAACAACTTTCCACCATTAGCCAAAGCCAAAATTATCCACCACCATACCTTGTCTGTGGTAGCCCATTATCCTTAGAAATATTACGCACCTCAATACTACAAGGAATTGAAATTCTTAGGTTTGACAATTATGGGGGTATAGGAGACCCTACCAACCATGTCAATGCATATACAGCCTTGTGTAGTGACTTTTTCCTCAATGATAAGTTGTTAGCTAAAATTTTTCCTAGGACCTTAAAGGACACTGCATTAGACAGGCTTTCAAACCTACCCAAGCATTCCATCAAATCATTTAATGAACTTGTAGATGCTCTCATAAGTCATTTTCAAGCTCACATGACTCTAAAGAAAACAATGGCATATTTAATGCACTGTAAATAAAATACCAATGAAAAGGCCACTGACTTTATTTCTCATTATCAGTCATTGTATGCTCAAATTAATGTTAAGATCCTTGATTCACATCTGCAAAAGATTTTTATCGAAAAATTGCACACTCACCTTTAAGATAAATTAACAATTATGAAATTCCCCTCATTCATGCATTTATGCATGACCCTTTGTGAATATCACAACTCAATTTCTAGTTGTGATTCAAAGTCAACTTCTAAACAAGTTGAGAAACCTGAGCAAAATACACACAACAATGGATCAAACTTTAGAAAACATAACTGAGGTTTCTTACAATTCAATTTGCCTTCTCCGCAACCACCACAACTTGTTCCAAGCCAAGTGGATGCTCTTAAAACAACTGTGTCTTATACCTATGGGGACCTGAAGAGACAATATACTCCTCTACCTGATACCCTTCAAAATACCATGAACCTATTGCTCCAAAAAAAAAATGCTCACATTGCCTACGATTAAACCACTTGATACAACCAAGCCCTTACCACCCAACTTCAAACAAAATGCTTATTACCATTTTCATTGCCAAAATGGCCATGACACCAAACAATGTAAGTTTCTAAAACACTTAGTTCAAGACCTCATTGATTCAGGTCATTTGTCCATTACGGGTGTAAATGATCAAGGTAATAAGTTTGTGGCAACCCTTAACCAGAATTTACAAATCTTTACCAACCCTATGCCTAAACACAATGTTTCATTTGTCAAGGCTAGCGAACCTTCAAATCCTCAAGTCATGAACACTAATACACAAAATGAACAACCTGATATAACTCCAACTATTACCCAAGTTAACCCTATAGATGAACTTGTGGGTATGATAGATGTTATCCCTCGTTAAGGCCCAAACAACAACAATCTTGATATCACTTTTTCTTCTAAAGATATACTTAACAAGCTTCTTGATGGTCCTCTTTACATAGCCAGCCAAATCTATGATAAACCCACTAATGGGATATTAATAGATCCTACCTGTGGAGAGAATCAGATCACAGAGGAATTTTTAGTATTACATGAACTATATCAAGATCACTATAATAAAGCAACTACATGGATCCAAACACATACTAGTTTTGCATGCCCTACGATCGAATCGATCGCACTCCCGTTACAAGGACCTAAAACTTTGGAGGTAACATTTTCTATTATTTCACAATCAAACCAATTTCATTTGCGGCTAGGTCATTCTTGGCTTTGCACGATGAAGGCAATCCCTTCTGTTGTTCATAAGTGTTTGAAGTTTCCACATGAAAATGATATATTTACCATAAACCATAGTGGCTTTAATCCCTTATCTTCTAAAGGAAATTTTTCTTTAGAAGCTTTTTGACCTAAGCCTATGGAGCCCATTACTCATAAGGATTTCTTCTTCATAGCCTATCAAAAGTTCAAATCCAAACGTATAGCCAAATTGTCTCTTCCGTCCCCGTCCACTTCCACTCCTATCCTTGATGAAACCATGCTTCCACCTAAGTCTGACATTGAACAAAATAAACAACCTCATGAACAATCACCCATAAATACATCCCTTCCAACATTTAAACAACCAAGAGAAAATGAACCAAATCTAGTCATACCTCCTTGCATTAAACAAGTGTATAAAGCTAAAGAGAAAGTGATTGACCCATCATCTTCAGTTTCTTCCGTTCTTCCCCCTCAAGAAGAAAAGGAACCTATTATGGAGCAACCCGCTCTTACACTTCAAAAAGTTCAAAATTAAATTAAATGAAATCATGGTGCTATGGAGCATAGGCATTGCCATCGTCTCTTTGCTCATCAGTCTCAAATGGAAGAAAATAATGAAACCCACCCTTCACCTATGACAGAAGCAATAAATGACCAACCTCTTCCCCCTAACATGCTACAAGATAGCACAGTCCAACCTTCACAACAAAATGAACCAATCCAATAGCCATAACTCTTGATCCATCAATCCTTGGAAATAACCCTTCGTCCTCCTATTGTAATCAACCTTGATGATGATGAGGACAAAGACATTACAAAAATAGATGAAGAAGTGCATAACACTCTAAACTCATTATTTTATCTATAATGAGCTTAAATGATCAATCTTCTCAGCCAAGTGATGAACTTGGCACATCTCCTAGTTCAACACTTGCAATTCTTCCTTAGGACAGTCAACCTCCCTCACAATACACTAAACATGATTGGGTGGTGGATGACTTGTTAGATGATTGACTTGCATTCGCCTTACTAGCCTTTTACACTTTTCTTTTTCAATTTTCTTGTGTATGTGTATTGTGTTCCCCCGTACTGTGTGTTTGATGTTTCCCTCTCTTTGTACACTTATTCTATTCAAACCTCTAATCTTATCTATGTCTCTTCTATGTTGACCCAATCGGTCCCTTTTCCTTTTTTCTTTTCCTTTTTCTTGTTTTTTTCCATTTAGGGATGGCGCAAGGCATTGAGATTGTAATGTCTCCTTCATGTTGACCCAAAATCTTTTCCCTTTTGCTTTCTTTTCCTTGTGTTTTTCCTTTGACTATGCAAAGTGTTGAGACCACAATGTCTCTTCCATGTTGACTCAAAAATGGACTTTTTTTTTTTTCATTCTCTTTGTGTCATTCTTCTAGTTCTATGTGCTTTGGGGAATGATGACAGTTTCAAGCTCTTTAATAAAAAAATTGTAGCAATGAACATACTAACCCCAAATCCATAGATCCCTTTATGTGTTTGGTGTGTTCCTTTCTATGGGGAAACCCTCCTTTATTTCGTTCTTTTTCATTTACATGAAGCAGTCTTACTTGGAAACATATGACTTGGCATAGGGGCTTTCCAAGTTGGCTCTCATGTCTTGTTTTCTTTTTCCATTTTTCCTTTGCTACTTTAAAGTAATTGCTCATAGAATGGTGTGTAGCAATTTCTTTAAAGTGAGGGGCATACATTGGCATAATTTCATTTTTTTATTTTGGTTCTTAGTGCAACTTTGTTACTTCATACGATGTGTTTTTTTCTTTGTGGATGACATTTGGTGTGATGTCCTTCATGAGTGTGATATATCTTAGAATATTGCATTCCTCTTGTGGGCTGATGTGACACCTTGCATCCCTTAAGTTGTGAATCTTTATTGCTGATTGGTGAGTATGTCACCAAGGGATCATGATAAGGCCAAAGTAAGATATGATGGAGTTTTGTAGGGTATGTAGCTGATGACTTTTACCCAAAATTGATGGAAACAAAAGGGTTTTAAAGGATATTATCAACTTTCCACCGATACTAAATTATGCTTTACTTTGGATTTAATAAATAATTATTATTTATTTTCTATTTGAATACAACTAAAGGCACGATTCATAGGTTGATTGAAAAAATTATATCTTTCAATATCACATTTTTGAATCCAAAACATGCATTTGACATTCTATGTAGCATACTATAGGATTAAAAAAAGAAGAAATGAATTCATGAATTTTGACAAAGGTGGTTAGACATATGAGTTTTTTATTTTTAAAAGTTGTAATAAAAATTAATAAGTAATTATTTACTTGGAAAAAATTACAAAAAATATGCATCTGTCGGGACATAAGTCCTCTACTTGTATCTAAATCTTATAAAAATATTATCATTTTATTGTGGATTGGTCGGATAGACACTTACTACTTATTTTTCCTTGAAATTTAGAATATAGGCATTTCAAATTTTCGCATTAAATAAACCTAGTAGTTTAGAAATTACATTCAATTTCTAAAACTTATATTCTTACATATTTTGAAATAATATAGATAGCTTATTCAAATTTTTATATCCAAGTCTCTAACTCTGTTTTCTATTAAAATTACCACTTAAAGAGACCTATTTTTTCCATGATACATACCCTATCCTCTTGGAGACATTAGACACAATGTTCCCTAAGGGATATACCTTTCATGAACTTAACAAGACTACTTTGAACATCTTTTTACATTTTACCTTTTATATTTTTTCATTTTAGATTTTTTCCACCTTGCATAATGTAGCTTGCATGCCTGTTGTACCTTGCTCTTTGTTCATGAGTTCTAAGAATACAAAGGTTTTCTTGTCTCCTAAATCATGAACCGACATTTTCCTTTGTGGCACCTTGTTAGAGTTATCAGGAGGTATAACTTTAGTATGGTTGAGCGAGAAGCCCATTCCAAGACACGACTTTCCCCATAAGCCACCTATGTGTTTGTGAGTGCATACCAACTAGCATATGTACTTAACCTTTTTGGGTCTTCTCACCTGACAGACTACCATGAGTTTTGCCACCCCAGTTTGATTATGCATTCTCTTTTTAAAAATAATCATCCTAGATCTTATCCACAACTAGTTGGATGAATGATTGAAGCTTTCATTTCTTTCTCATCATGTTTGTTCCTTTGTTCTTATGTTTATTTTTCCATGTGATGTTCATCCTGGGGGCTTGATCATCCCTCTTGATTTTTGTCATTCCATCTTGCTAACGTAAGGTCATTGAAACCTCTCTCTCGATTTTCATGGCTACTTTAGTGTGAGTTTGAAGCAAGTTCATCCTCTCACTAAAGTGGGAGATAAATGTGCCATAGAAAAATGGCACCTTATCATTTTCATGGTCTTTTAGGCCTTTCCTCTTGATATTTGGTCTATTTTTCTTTGATTCATTGATATAATGTGGCTTGAATATTCACATTAGGTCCTTAAAATGCAAATAATGACATCTTCTGAAGGTGTTGTGAAGTGTTGTAAAATATTTCTACACTTTTCTAGACTCTATTCATGACAATTCACCTAAAAATGACATTTTTACTCGTCATCAAGTCCTATTTTGAAGTGTTGTAAATTATTGTAACAAGATTTCACACTCTCCTAGGCATAATTTCACTATTTACACCTTTCTTATGACTTATTTGACCCCTTTATGCACTTGTAAGGCTTAATTAAGTGAACTTTTGAATGTAAACACCACAAACAACATTAAATGTAACTTAAATCCCGACACCCACTTTCAAGCCTAAGGTGGGACCCATTCACCATGGGTGGCGAATGGGTCCCTCTTAGCTCAAAATTAAAAATGTTTTAAATTTCTTTGGGTTTTATTTAAAAATCGCGTGCCCACACGTGATGAGGGTATGAATGGGATTTACTAGGCACAAAATTTGTATAAATAAGTGATTTTCCTCATTTTACATCTTCTAATTCATCAAACAATCTTTTCATTCATTCAAGCATTCAGAAGCATATTACAACATCAAATCGGTAGATATCAAGCATTAAAGGTGGCCATTGACATATCATTAGACTTTCATCCAACAAGGGTTTGTTAGTTGATGGCATAAATTTGCATGTTATTAGTTTATCTTCTCTTCCATTTCATTTCATTATTAAGGGTTTAATTACAAAAGTGAAGGGTTTAACAAGGCAAACCCCTATTTATAACCCTCAACCATTTTTCCCTTTTATGCATGTGTTTGTATCTTGCGATTTATCAAGCATTTAGGTGTTGAAAAGTGGAGAACGCTAGTCAACTAGGTGTTTCAAGTCAAATTCAATCATATTTCAAACTTGGAAGACTTTATTTCTGTTTCCTCACAATTGACTTGATAACGACATGAGCATTTCGAGATGCGGTGTTGCGAGAGTTGTTTCCTAATTTATTAGAATTTTGGGAGAGGGCTGATTAGCCATTAGTGGTGAATGAGTCCCCACTAAGACCTTGTAGCCTAGAAATCTAGGGTTTTCATATTCTAGATCGAGCGGTCGAAACGGTTCGACAATTTTTGCTTGAAGCGGGGTCGCCATCAATGGCCGAATGGAGTCCTGTTGATTACCGATGTTCAAACAACATTAAGAACATTCCGGATTCCTCAAATCTTGCCCGAGGTGCGCCGATTCAGCCTTTTTTTCTTTCTATTTTAAATTTATTCATCTTTTAGTTCATTATTTGCATATCATGAGTGTGTTTTCAAACATTGCATTAATCTTGGTTTTGCATTGTACATTGCTCAATTTTCATAGTTTATCTACATTCATATCATTCCATTTGGTCTAACTACATTACACATTTCCTAATTTGAGTGAACTAGGTAGACTCTTTGGCCCTTGCTTTCTCCTTTTAGGTGCAAAACCCTAGAAATGCTAGAAAGTCTTAGAGAGCCAAAAATATATGGTTCAGTAAGCAGCTCCTTGGATTTGAGCAACAAAGAAACTCCCATTTCTTCCTTCTTTATGATATGTAAAATCTCTTTTCCACTCACCAAAATCATCTTTCTACTGTTGCCACTATTGTTGTCCTCTTCTTGTGCTTGAATAGACAAAAAACTATGTTTGATTCCATCCCTTTCAAAAGTATAGGTGTTATTTATCCTATAATGTATGATTTTTTTTAATCTAACTATTTAGGTCTACCAAGCAATATGTGACACACATCCATGGGCATGATATCACACATCGCACTATCCTTATAACTACCAATTTGAAATTCTACTAAGGCTTGTTCATCTACCAACAACTAATGCCCCTTCTATAGAAAAGAAACTCTATGGGTATGTGCAGAATCATGATGGGCCAAAAAGTGGCAATATGATGGATATGTGTAGGGTATGTGGCTGATGAATTTTTTTTAATCCAAAATTGATGAAACAAAAAGGGTTTTTAAAGGAGATTCTTAGCTTTCCACCAATATAAATTATGCTTTACTTTGAATTTAATAAATAAATATTATTCATTTTGTATTTGAATTACAACTAAAGTCCCGATTGATAGGCTGATTGAAAAACATCTATAGCTTTCAAACGGTATTACATTTTTTGAATCCAAAACATGTGTCACATTCTATGCTTGGCATACTATAGGATAAAAAACAAAATGAATTTAATTATGTTTTGGCCAAGTTAAGGTGGTCAGACATACGAGTTTTTATATTTTTTAAAATTTTTAATAAAAAATTCATAATTAATTATTTACTTGGATAAAAATTACAAAAAATAATGCATCACATTTGGACATGAGTCCTCTAATTATATCTAAAATATTATAAAAAAATATTGTCATTTTATTGTGGTTAGGGTGGTCAGATAGACACCTACTTCTTATTTTTTCGTGAAATTTAAGTACTACTGCATTGAAATTTCAAATTTTCACCAAATAGATTTTTTTTATAAATAATCCTACTAGTTTAGAAACTACATTCAATTTGCTACAGATTCTATTCTTACATATTTGTGAAATAATATAGATAACTTATTTAAAAATTTTACGTCAAGTTTCCTAACTCTGATTTTTTTGAATTTTTTTCCACTTAAGGGCTTGTTTTTCCATGATGATCCTGCAAATACCACTATAAGGTGTAGAATGTTTGGTTCTCTTAAGACCTATTTTATCCACAATTTTAATAGCCACTAGATTTTCAGTACTACCATTTTCAATAATTAATTTGTAGTACTTACCTCTAGCCTTGCACTTTGTCTTGAATAAAGCTCTTCTTTGTTCCAGTTCTATACTCTCCTTAAATGGCTTCAATAACACTCTCTTGAACAACAAAGACTCTCTAGTCTTAGGTTCCTCATTGTGATGAGTAGGTGATCCCACAATTTCATGATTTTCTTGCATGATTTTATTGCTCCTTTTACACCTTGTGTGACCTTTCCTTGAGAATTTCAAACACTCCCAACTCTTATGACCAACAGATTGATTACATATGTAACACTTACAAGCAAAACCTCTTCCTCTATCTTGATAACCACCTCTACCAACACAATCTTCCTCCTTTATTTTTATAGCCTCCTCTTTCTTGATTGACTTGGAAATTATAACTAATATCCCCTCCATCTTGATGGGGATTGTTGTCCCCTAATATCCTATTTTCCCCTTCCTCTAAAGCCTCTTCCTCTATTTCTTCCTTGTTGATTTTTCTTCCTTACAAGCTTCTCTTCTGCCTTAATGAAAAAATGATAGGCTTCCTCAGGAGTTCTAGGAGATACTAAACTTAGCTCATCTTGTAGACTATATTTCAAACCATTAAGGTACCTTGCTACCTTTTCCATATCCTCTTCACTATGGCCAAATCGAATCACCAACTTGTAAAAATCTTCCATATATTCTCCTACAAACATATCCTTTGGCTTGGGATTTTGCAATCTTTTAAAATGATTCATTTGATAGTCTCCCAGATGGAACTTCAACTTGAACTTGGCAACCATTCTATCCCAGGAAGTGATCTTTTCCTTTTTCTTCTTTCACCTTTCTGACTATACATAATCCCACCACATTGAAATGTGTCCTTTGAGACTTATACGGGAAAATTTAACTTTCCTTTCTTTGGCAACTTCTGCATACACAAAATATTTTTCTAGAATATTGATCCAGTTAATGAGTTCTTCCCCATTTAGGCATCCAGAATAAGTAGGGACCTCTATTTTTAGTTTGGCTCCCACTCATAACAACCTTTATCAATATTTCTTCCACTCCTAGTTTTTCTCAAACGTCCTCTTCAATTTGGGATTGCTCTTCTTCCCCACCTTCACTAGCATCATCAATCACTATTCTCCTTTTTTATGCCTGCTCCATGGCATCCATCCTTGCTAACAAGTTCTACAACAGCTCTAGAACTCCTTCATGGCATTTTTGACCACCACCTCAATCATCTCCTCTTCTCATCCTTCTTGGTGGCATTCTACCCACTTCACAATCTCCCAATCTCTTACTACCTTGATATAAAGATAATTCTTGCCTGAGTAGTTATAGAAAAAACAACACTTCAAGTAATAGAGGACAACAATAAATGGCAATCACAAACTACATTATGTTATCCCAAATAATTAGGCCAATCCTTTGCTAAGGGAAATAGGAACATTGACAAAAAAAATTCCTCACACAAAAAAAACATAAAAATAAGCTTATAAACAACAATGAAAGTAACCAAACAATGTGTATTGATCTATGAAACAAATTATTTACAATGATAGTTGTTACTTGGAGGAATCCACTCCTTTTCCCACCAACCCGATTCTCCCTCTATTCTATCTGGTTTTCTTTTTGTAGTTAAAAAAATTTGGGAATCTTTCCTAGCCTCTTGGTCTTCTTTGGAATCACCCTTCCTACTATTCTTTCCTTCCCAGCACCCAAACACTATTTCTACCTAATCCAATCGGGCTTCTCCCCATATTGTTGACCTCTTCTATTTCTGGAAAAATCCCCCAACATGTTCTAGTGGCGACAGGTAAGAAACACATGCACCAACAACCACAACCATCTCTATCCTCTGAGGGATTAGGGAAAGACAAGATTCAAGGATCCTGTAGGCAACCAAAAATGGCCACATGTCTTAGAGAAGGAAAAAAAATTGGCCAATAACAAACTAACACTAAAATTGAAGGGAAACACTTAATGCTCCTGCATCAAATTCAAACTACTACTTACCTTCCCTAGTCATTTGGAATTACCTAGTAATTATTTATTAGTATGAACTACATAAGTATTGAAACTCTGAGCATAATTGAATTTATTTAGTACCTTTCTTACCTCATAGGATAATCCTAAGTTTTGCTCCTTTTCGACCTAGCCACACTCACAACAAAGTTCTTTTCTTCATTGGGTTCTAGTTAAGCATAAATTTTCTTGGAGAGTCTGTGATTAGAATGCCAATATGGATTCTTAGATTACCTAGTTTAACTATAGCACCCACTAATTAATACATCCATTACCAAGTTTTTTGGCTACAAACTATACATACACATACAAACTTATATAATAGATGCAATAACTATACATTATGTGACACAAAGTATAATTGTGTGTGTTATAATTATCTACCCAAGGATCCCAAGAACATGTAATAAAGGAATTTTCTTCATGTACCTCTCCAAGGAAGTCATCATATGATTGTAACAAAAATTATCATTATATTAGAATAATATAAATTGTAACCTCCTAGATACAACCAAGATGGTCATGTAGCTAACCTATTGATGCAAGATCAGAGGAAGTAAACAACTCACACACTCTCATTTATCAAAACTCAAAACCTTCTTAGTTTGTTTACTTAGTTAAAGTTCATTTTACCCTTCTTAATCCTTGTAACAACTCACAAAAACTGAGATCCAAGCAATAATCCTCTTGTTGGTTTTGCAAACACCTTAAGCCACATCAAACTGATGGTATTAAACTCCTTTCTCAAATAATTTCAAATAAATGAACATCTCCAAGTAGACTGTTCAAAAGTAGCAATTAGGCCTTTTAGGCCACCTCAACAAATCAATATCACTTATCCAAGCCCATTTCACCTTCTTAACACCTAAAAAAAATGTAAATTCTCCTGCACAACAAGGTTAGACCATCTCCAAATCCCTATTCAAGCTATTACTACAAGCACTTATTCCAAGTCTCCAATTTTCGTTTCCAAATAGGACTGTCATATAGGATAGTAGCAAGAATATATATAATTTCACCAAACCCCTATCAAGAAGAGGTTTATAATACACCAACACAACCTATAAAATCACTTTTCCAAGATAACCACCTTTTATATCATCAAAATCATAAATTATGGATTGTTCTTATGCTTTGCCAAAATAGGGCAGTCAAAATAATAATGGTTCCAAACTCAAAATTCACCAAATCCCCACTAAAGATGACTCAAAATACACTTAAAATTCTCTTAGAAAAAATTATATTGAAGAAAAATGCACTCACCATAGTTCAATCCCTCAAAACAATTATGCACACTACCATTCTATAGATTTTGCTCAAAAATATAGTCCTAGGGCTCAAATGAAACACCCCAAGACCTTATCATCAAACTCTATAACTTTGGAATCCTTTAATATACTCTTAAAAATTTCTACTCACCAATTATCAAAGGATTTCCATGGCTTTGTGAGGAGAAACACAATTTTGAAGCCCACTAGATACCCTAAATCAGGGTTTTAGTCACTTTTACAAAAAACTACCATATCTTACTTAAAGTTCCATCAAATCACATGAAACCAAGTTTATTGTAAAGTAGACTCTTAGGAAATTCACCTTGAATGGAGGAGGAGAGGTTTGTGTGGAGTAGTAGGTTGTACAATGGCCAAAAACTAGTAAAATTGCTGGAAAATAACAAAAATCAGTGTTTTTTAATTAAATTTTCATGTATACAATTCTTCCCCAACCTTTCCTTGAGAAAAAAGAGGTTAAAAAATTCCTTTATAAAGCCAATATAATGCCAAAACTATCTTTACAACTGTCCGTCCTTTGATCTTCCTCTAATTGTCAATTTTATTGCATTTTACACTTTTTGTTTTTGAATTGACAAGATTTTGTCATTTTTTTTGCACTTTTTACCTTTATGCTTAAAACAGCCCAAAATTAAAAATTAAGAACTAATACATGCTAAATGTGACCCTTCTAGGCCTTATTTGAACATGAAATCAACTGGACTAATTCAAAAGCTAAAATAACCTCATGGAGGAAAGATCTCACAAGGGTGCTCCTGCACCATTCTCTCCAACAAAAAAGAAATTGAAGTCCTCTTGGTTCAGTAGATACTCCTCCTTATAGTCTCTTTTAAGCCCTACACATCTCATTTTCACTTTTGGTTTGAGTTGGTCTATGCAAAATTGCTTCCATTTCATGCTTTCTCTGAGAATCTTCTCCTTCATCACAATCTTAATCTCAACACTTTGTCTTCCAATCTACTTCATCTTGATCTACAAATGTATCCTGGTCCAAAAATTAGTACAATAAATAAATGACACATTAACTTGATCATATTATCTCCATCCTTTCTCATCTCTTTGCAAATCTCCATAAGCAATTCATCCCTTAACATTTCTTCATCCATTCTTATCATCAACTCAAAGTCTTCTTCTTCAGAAATCAGGTTCTTCATAGCTACAACATCTTTGTCTTCATCATCTTTAAGCTTGAGAATATCTCCACTTCCTTCATCCTTGAACTTAGCTTCTGCATCTTCAAATACTTCTTCTTCCATCTCTCTTATCTTCATTTGTCTTTTTGCTTGTCTTTTCCTCCTAAAAATATTCTCTATGGGCCATGTAACTCTCCTTTTCACTGTCAAGTTCCAACTTGTGGCTTGCTTCATCATTTGTTCTATCTTCATCATGGATTCTTGGAACTCCTTTTCCCATCTTGTCATCTCTTGCTTCAACTCTCGCTTTAATGCTACAATCTCTCTGTCCATCTTCTCTTGTCTCTTTTTCTTATTTATTTCTTCCTCTGCCTACAAATGGCTCTTCATCACATCCATCTTTTCCTCTTTCACAATTTCTCAACTTTCTCTACCTTCTCAATGGAAGCAACTAGGTTCTCACATAACCTGCAACCATACACACACAACTACAAACTCACCAGCCCAAATATTTCTTGGGATCTAATACCAATCTGATGCAAGATCAGAGGAAGAAAACAACTCACACACTCTCATTTATCAAAACTCAAAACCTTCTTAGTTTGTTTAATTATTTCTAATTCGTTTTTCCCTTCTTAATCCTTGTAATAACTCACAAAAACTAAGATCCAAGCAATAAGCCTCTTGTTGGTTCTACAAACACCTTAAGCCACAACAAATTGATGGTATCAAACTCCTTTCTCAAACAATTTCAAATAAATGAACATCTCCAAGTAGACTATTCAAAAGTAGCAATTAGGCCTTTTAGACCACCTCAAAAAATCAATATCACTTATGCAGGCCCAATTCACCTTCTTAACACCTCAAACAAATATAAATTCTCCTACACAACAAGGTTAGACCATCTCCAAATCCCTCTTCATGCTATTACTACAAGCACTTATTCTAAGTCTCCAATTTTAGTTTCCAAATAGGACTGTCATACAAGACAGTAGAAATAATATATATAATTTCACCAAACCCCTATCAAGAAGAGGTTTCTAATACACCAACACAACCTATGAAATTACTACCCCAAGATAAACACCTTTCATATAATGAAAATCATAAATTATGGATTGTTCCTTATGCTCTGCCAAAGAAGGGAAATCAAAATAATATTGGTTCCAAACTCAAAATTCACCAAATCCCCACTAAATATGACTCACAATACACTTAAAATTCCCTTAGAAATAATGAGATTCAAGAAAAATGTGCTCACCATAGTTCAATCCCTCAAAACAATTCTGCACACTACCATTCTACAGATTTTGCTCAAAAATATAGTCCTAGGGCTCGAATGAAACACCCCAAGACCTTATCATCAAACTCTATATATTTGGAATCCTTTAATACTCTCTTAAGACTTGAATTCCCCAAGATAAAAACATTTTATATCATCAAAATCATAAATTATGGATTGTTCCTTATGCTCTGCCAAACAGGGCAGTCAAAATAATAATGGTTCCAAACTCAAAATTCACCAAATCCCCACTAAAAATGGCTCATAATACACTTAAACTTACCTTAGAAACAATTATATTGAATAAAAATGTGCTCACCATAGTTCAATCCCTCAAAATAATTCTGCACACTACCATTCTATAGATTTTGCTCAAAAATACAGTCCTAGGGCTTGAATGAAACACCCCAAGACCTTATCATCAAACTCTATAAATTTGGAATCCTTTAATATACTCTTAAGAAAATTGCTACTCACCAATTATTAGAGGATTTCCATGGATAGTTGAGGAGAAACACAATTTTGAAGCCCACTAGATACCGTAAATCAGGGTTTTAGCCACTTTTACAAAAACTGCCATATCTTACTTAAAAATCCATCAAATCACATGAAACAAAGTTTATTGTAAAGTAGACTCTCAGGGAATTCACCTTGAATAGAGGAGGAGAGGTTTTTCCACTGTAGAAGGTTGTACAATGGCCAAAACCTAGTAAAATTGTTGGAAAATAACAAAAATCAGTGTTTTTTCATTAAATTCTATGTAGACACCCAAAATTGTCCCTTCAAGTAACACCTCGCCCGACATTACATCATTTAGGCATCTTGTATCAATGCTTTGCCCTAGGAACCCATGTCATTATTTATTTAATTAAATTCATATTCATAATCCATCCATTTTCAAGTAATGTCATTAATTAAATAATTTATATATTTAATTAATTAAATCATTTCTATTCATTCTAATGTTAATTAAATAATTTATATTATTTAATTAATGAAATCATAAATTAACGCTAATTAAATAAATTCAAAATTCTATTTAATTAATAAAAACTTCTAAAAAGGATCTTCGCTTTCTTTCCAAACCGAACTTCCGTGCATCTAATTAATTTACACTAGATAATTCATCAATTATCCTTCTCGTTTTTTTCAAGATTTATTTCCTTTAAAATAGGAAATGAAATATTTCTATCTTTTTTGACATCTTATCTCATCTCGTTGTATTTCCTCTTTTGTCAAAAATAAAATCCTTATTGAATCTTGTCAAATATTATCTTCGTCAACGTCATAGCTCTATAAATACGGCCTCTCGCAATCCATTTAGGAGGTTGATTCGTCTAGCACCCAGACTCTGTCAAAATCAGTCTTCTGTCTTTATCTATCATTCTTTCTATTTGTCATTGTCATCGTCAAGTCGTTATGCTGCAGGAATGAGCACTCAACATTCCTCCATTGTCAACCCTTCAAAATCTCACATTCCCATGTAGGTGGAGAAGAGCAATGGAGATAAATCGAGTTAATGCGGAGATCGGTTTGCATTTATGCTTCATATTGTGATTTTCGTATTATTTCGTACTCTATTGTGCATGATAGGATTAATTAGATTATTGTTTTCAATACTCTAAATCTGCTGATTTTTACCCTATCTACATTTGGTGAACCCGACGTATTTTGATTTAATCATATATTTTGCAGATTTTTCCTCTAAAAGTTTGCATTTCCTAACCCTCGTTTGTCAAGTTTTGAGAGTAAATTGTTGCAGACTTTGGCATCATTGGCAGCGTACTTGGTGAGAGATTTTGATTTCCACGGATCAGTATTGTATTCAGCAGTCTGGATGCTTTCTCAATCGATGGTACAAATTCATCTAACTTTCATTTGTCAATTTTTGCAAGCGATCTGCTTTTATCCGCTTTGGAATTCTTAGTTGAAGTGATTTCTATATCTTTAAATTCATTCGGTGTTGCTGCTTTACCTGTGTGATTCCCCAGGCATTAGAAAATTTGCATGTAGATCTTTTGTGAGAGTGGTATTTCCCCGTCATTATATGCCAAGCCGCCCATCTCTGTCGACATACATCCTTCCGCACGTCGTCCCCATCCACCCCCCCTACTACCATTTGATTTTTCCTGCGACAAGATTCTTAGGAATGATGCATTCAACCTAGTCGATCTGTACACATATCCTTCATCGTTGGGCAAATCGTTATATTTCGGATAAATTCATGCTAAGATGAAGTAAACATAAACCTTCGTTGGTGTTTCACATCCATTAGTCTCTATTGCTAATTGTATTTCTTCATTATCTTCCCCAGCTGCCCTCCACTCGTCACAGTCTACACCCTCATTCAACCATCACCCTCTGGATCCCTGTCGACGCCCTAAACCTTCACCCTAACACCATTTGCATAGCCTTACTTCATCCTACACCTTTTGAAACCATGAATTTCCCTGTTTGCATCTGTTGACTTTTCATAGGAGTTAGCAAAGCCTTCACCCTTGCGCATAATGTGACATTCCTTAACTTCTCTATCGCAGCCTATACTCTGCTCTGCCAACTCCTAATCTTCTTTTGTCATTCCAAAACTCCACCTAACCGTAAATCCACCATCATCATCTGTTAGACTTTTAATCGCCTGCATCCTCACTTGCATTTTTTGCCTCCCTTGACGCGCTGGTATTTCACCCATCATCCACTTTACCACCCCTCAGTCGACGCCTTAGAGTCTCCCTTGGTCACCACCTTGGAGCTTTGGTCGCTGCCTTAGAGTTTAGGTCACAGATTTTGTAAGATCCAGCGCAGGGTACATGTTCTCCGACGTCCTTTGGCTATCTTGTTCGATCTCTCTCAAAAAATTCCTTGATTGCTTGTTAAATCCCTATCATCAGCAAGAGGAAATCATTTTTGTGACCTGCTCGCACAAACAACATAGCCGCTGCTAGTCAGATCGGTTTAGTTCGTGTCGATCTCTCTGGCGTATTCGTCATCCACAAGGGCTTCTATAGTCCGGACTTTAACCCCTCAATCGGCATATCCTTGGGCGCATTTACATTGCCGGTCATCCATATGCAGACATCACAAGGCAGTGAATTTTGGTGGTTGATAAATCAAACAGTCAAAACAATAAATACAGCAGAGAAAAGCAAACGACTGCATAGGCTATGTACCCATTCACTTGCATCCTTTGTGTCTACATGCTGGCAAACCTTTAAAATCGTACAATTTTTTTCATACGAGACACTTCCAGCGACTTGGATGAAAGATACAAGGCAACAACTTCAATTGTCATCAAAACCATGCAACGCACTTAGATTTTCGGTTAATTTGGTTTAGCAGATTGAGTTTTGATCTTTTAGAATAATTCGGACTTTATTTTTCATTCTGATTTGGTTAGATTTTG
>VDFB02339395.1:0-10367 GCA_007258455.2 Sequoia sempervirens | reverse complement strand
GTAAATCCAGATCGAGGTGAAGATATAGAATGAAGGTTTAAACTTGAAGATGAAATCTAATGAAAATATTCTAAGTCTGGAGCAAATGGGCGCCCCTAGAAGAGAAAGGCACTGATGATTTCGAGGGCCCAAACGAATGAATCTGCCAGTGAAGCCTCCAGCATGTCTTCTTCAGATCAGAGCAAGCTTTCCAATGAGACTACCGGCATTTCAACCGGAGATGGCAGTCACCAGATCCAATAGGCGGAATAGAGGGTCTGACAAGAGTCAAAGTCAAAAGCAGAGAAGAAAATACAGAAAAATGGCTAACTCTGGTGAAGTTCAGTGCCCCAGGTGCCCAGGGGCACCCAAACTTTTGGTGCCTCAAATTCAACTTTTTGACAAAGTGACTCCCAGAGAACCCCCTCCAAAATCTTCTCAGCTTCACGACAAGCCCAGCCGTCAGTCAATCCGAGCTCCGGATCACCAGATCAGGCGAGATCATCTGTAGAAGTGAGGATGAAGAAAGTGAAAAATATTCTAAGTCTGCTTAAGTTGGGCGCCCCTGGAGAGAAAGGGCGCCCAAGATTTTGAGCCCTGAGATGTTAGAATTTGCAGATACAGCTTCTAAGATCACTTCATCAGTTTCGATCGAGCTATCCAACGAAGGTGACAGTCAGTCAATCAGATCAGCGTAGCCCTCGGGATCAAGATTTCATCAGAAAATCAAAGGGAAATGAAATTGAAAATCATGAAAAAAATGGCTAACACTATGAAAGTTCGGAGCCCCTGGAGGAAATAGGCTCCCATGAATTTGAAGGTCAAAACGAAGTTTTTCGCCAGAGGCGCCTCCAGAACAATCTCCTCAGAATCAGTCAGGTTACGCGATGAATCATCCAGCTCGTTCATCGAATCAATCTGGAAACCAGAGATCAAGGTCAAACCAGGGGTCAAAATGGAAGAAAAGTTGTAAATTCTCAAAAAAGTGGCTAACTCTGGAGAAAATGGGCGCCCCTAGCCAAGAAGGGCACCCAACTTGTCATAACTTAGTCAATTTTCCAAAATTTCAAAATTGCAAGTTGAAGTGAATGTTCAAGTTCGATGCATGAGAAGAGTTTAGGGTTTGAAGATTAAAGCAAATCTATTTCAAGCCCTAAATCTATTTAAGACATCTCTTCCTTTTAGTTTTCATCATTTTTGCAGGTGGCTTCCAAAGAAGAAAAGTGGAGCAGCAACTTTCAGGTTTTATTTCAAGATTCAAGAGCTCAAGGTTGCTGATTTTCATGAATAATTTTCAGACCAGCAACATAAGACCTTGCTTTTTCATACTTTTTCATCCAAAAGATCAAATTTTTGAAGGAGAAGGTCAAAGATTTTTAATTTTCAGCCATCTGGGTTTCTTCATCTCATTCTTCTGAAGAATTTTTAGAGAAGTTCATCAAGTTGCAGCAGCTGCTTTTTCCTTGCATGTCAGTGAAATCATCAGTGTTTTTCAAATCTGATCAACTAGGTCCATTTCTAATTGTATTCTGAACAAAACCCAGGTGCCAGCTTTTTTGGTGAAAAATTGAAGAAATTAGGGTTTGCTGCTTTTTCAGTCTAAATTCAAGTTTTTAAAAAAACGGACGATCTGGGTTGGCTTGCAACAAAATTCTAAAGAAAACACATATCTCAGATAAATTTCCAAAAATTTGTCCGTTTGAAGATGAAAAACAAAGATTCTAAAATTAGAAAGTTGCTCAAACTGTCTCGATCACAGGCGAGTTTACGTACTATCTTCATGCCTTCTAATATGGAGCACTCCCCTGAATTCTAAGACCAAATCATAATTATATCAAAACTTCATCATCTCAATCAAGTTAACACGGCGAGGCAAGCATGAGAAAGTGAAAGGATCTAAAAGAGTTGGAGTATCACCTTCCATGTAAATCAAGAAGAAATGTAAGACAGCTGCAACCAAGCTATCAATTTCATTAGCTCATCTTCGGCAACACAAGCCGTTAACAAAACCTATAAAGCGCTTAAATATGGAAAGATTCTGTTGATCACAAAAGTATGAGATCTTGGAGTAATCGTAATATTGCCTTAGAGTAGTATCACACCGACTGCGACATGCCTCGCTAGCTGGATATGATTGAGCTTGTTAGCCTTCATTTGTGTTTTCTTCCGCTTTTCTATTCTTTGAAATGATTTCATTCCATTCTTTGAGAAGAGGTTAAGATAATGTAATAGTTACGCTTCCGCTTTTTCTGCTTTCAGTGTTAGTTGTTATCTCTTTTCTAGATTTAGAATAAACTTACTTGCCGAAAGAAGCCCTAGATTGTGAAAGCAAGGAGATTTAGGTTCCCACCGCTTTTGCCTATAAATAAGAGCCTTCGCTCATTAGTTTCTTTAACCATGCTAGTGATAACAAAACGCTGAGCCTATTGTGCCTTCTATTTGTTATTCAAAGTGTTGTTCAATTGTATTGTGATAAGCAAATTGTTGAGCCTCTTTAGCCAACAAGGAGTTAGTGTGATTATTGTTTCTATTGTGTAAGAACAAGATTGCAAGCCTCTTAAGCTGCAATTTCTTGTTCCAGGCATATTAGAAGTGAGTTTTGTTCCAGAAATTTGAGTAATAAAATCATGAGCCTCCTTTGCCTTGGTCCAAAATCTCAGATTTCCGTTATTTATGTTCTACTTTCATGATCTTGATTTCAACTTGCATTGAAGTGTGTAGATGTTTGTTGAGAGAAAGTTTATTTAAGTATTTGTCAGAAAATCTACCTTGTTCATTTCTAGTTTCTCTTGCTCTGCTATTACTCGAGAAGTTAGAAACATCTTTAGTTTAAGTTAGTCGTAGTTGAAGGTCTTAAAACAGAAAATCTCAGCTGCGGCGTTTATGTTTAAAAAACCTTGTGCTCTAAGCTGATCAAAAAGATAGGCAACTTAGTTTTAGTTTACTTTCTTTCAAACACCATCAGCAAGAGGGAGCTTCCCCTCCTAATTTGAAGAGCAGTTTATCTGTGCATAGCTGTCCGTTTCAAATACGCATTCCAGAGGTGCGAATTTAAACGCCAACACACAACCACCGACCAACTATGAATTGAGACTAACTCAATTATCCAAGTAACACTCCTCATTTGTAGATTGAGACTAACTCAATCATCCACAAGTACACACTTGCAAAACTATGGATTGAGACAAACTCAATTATCCATAGGTACCAGTCGCCAAGTCTATAGATTTAGAAATACTCAACTATTTGCAAACCAAAACAAAATTGTTGTGCCCCCCTTGCTCCATGAAGGGACTCAAGATGAAAATGGTGCTACTTCTCATGCAGTGTATCATCTATGAGTGAGATGCTAACTCAAGATGATAAATACCTCTCACCTCCAACCTCCAATATAGTTGTGCTTGGTCTTTACTTGTCAAAGATAACACTATACTTTCCAAAATCCCAATCAACATGAACAAGATTTTTAAGTGCATTTGTGAAGCTCATGATGCAATGGGATGTCAGGTTCAACTGAAAATGCATCCATACAATCAACCAAAAGATTGACTTTACAAATATACCGACATTACAATAAATCAATAAAGAGTTTTGAACTTGTAACCTCCAATTACATCTTATATCTCCAATAAAGACCACCTTTCCAAAAATCCATTCATCTTATCCCTCTAAATTAATCTTTTCAAATACTTACCCTTTTGAAACCTTATAACCCCAAACAAAAAGATACTTCCCTTACCATAAAACACTTGCAACCCTAGATCTTTGGCACAATGTTTAACAATGTCACATCAACCATTCTCCTACATGAAGTTCATGGCCAAAGATTTTCAAACAATAGATTTTTTGAACTGCTGAAAGGAACTGTGCAGCTTCCACAGAGTTGACTCTTTCAGATTTTCTATGCACTAATTTCCTTCACCTATATGCTGGTTTCACTCATTTCTCATATGATTTTATTTTTCAAACACAATAAGTGAAAATCTACAACAATCTACATGCCAAAATAGATAAAATCTTCAAATACCTTCCTCTAAATGCTTTGGGGATTCTATATTTGAAACAGATTGGGGATGATCCCTTTGCACAACAAGAAAGTGTTTCCTCTCATGCTCTTAATTCACAGGCACAAAATCAGTTTTCTCTGATACCATATTGAAAATGGTAGAGCCAACACAAATAAAACCAGATCACACCATTGCTGCACAACAATATTAAAATCATAAAATAAGATATTCATATATTCAGGATGAATATTACATTGATTTGCGATGGCTTATAATGCCATTCACTTTCCTATGCATAACCACCCCAAACTTCCATACAGGAAAACTCCCAACTAACCTATTTAATGATGTAATAAATCCAACATATCCCACCATTTACATAAATGAAACTGATGGCTAGAAGGTATAAAATTAAAAAATCACCCTCCTTACTGCCAAATATGATGATTTTCTACAAAATCTACAAGTGGCCCCAAAGGCACCTCAAGAAAGTTGAATACAATAGTTTGCTTGATATGTTTTGATGTTCTTCAAACAATTATTCCACTAAGATCATATTTATTGTCGGACCTTAAACATAATTCGACAACAAATTTTGTCTTCAATATTTTGATCTATTTTACAAAATGGTTACAATTCTTTTGACCTTATTAATCACTCAACATAAGATGATGTTTATTTATTAAATTATTTTTTACATGTTCTCCCTTTCCTTAACTTTCATTTCTTTTCCTTTTCGATTTCTCTCTTTATTCTCTTTACTTTATCGACCCTCCCCCATTCCTTCCACCCACCTCTCTCTCACCTCCCTCTCCCTATCTCCCTCCTTCTGTAAGAACACTTCGTGCCCTAGTTTCTGATGCTGGTTTTTTTGTTTATGTTTTGATGTTTTATGAGGGTTTTCTGTTTTTCTTTTTTTTTGTTTTTTTGAAATATGCTTATAAGAGATAAAATGCAAAACATAAAGAAATTCAAACAACTATGATAATAGCTCCTCCAATATATGTTTTTATTGCTCAATATTCAAAAGCACAGATTATTACAAGCATACCCGAATTAATTAGAAGACATGCAGCTGCTGTTCTTCACTTTCAGCCAAAAAGCAGATTCACAGAATGGTTCGATCCTCCTTCAATAGGCTGCCTTTTTTATCACGAAAGGTGTGGCTGGCTTCCCTAGGCCTGGGTGCCCATTTGCATAATTTTTATTAATTTTTTATAAGCGTCCAAGATAAAATCGCCCCTCCTAAATAAGGCCGACCCCTGCTGCAGAAAGATGGCTGATAATAAACAAAACCATACCTCCTTTATTTCTGATTTATTATGGCAAATGATTAATCTGCAATCGCCTACTCTGATTCTTGCAATCTCTGAACAATAAAATCAAACCCTTTTGTCTTTCCAATTTGCACAATAGAACATCTGAATGATGCCCTTCGAAATGCCAAATTCAACAGGTATTTCACTGCTTCAAACTGTTGCAAACACTGAATAAGGAACGTTCTCCAATGGCTCGAGAAATTGAAAACCCTTGGCTTTCACTCTCAAACACAAACTCATCAACAACAATGCTCAATTGAATGATCTCCAAATTACTCCAAAATGAAATATATATCCCCTCATGAGAAAGTCGAACTTTCTCCAAAAAGGCATTTAATAACATTAAAATGTTATTTATTTGCATCATTTAATATTTCACTCAAAACTTAGGAGTTGGCGCCCAATAATTAATTCATAAATTTGGCCCCCTTTTAATTACGTTTTGACCTTCAAGTTATAACATTAAAACATCACCTTTTAATTAATTAATGTTATTTAAACCAAATAACATTAATAACTCCTTAAATTCATTATTTCTCAACACGCCATCTAAACTAGGGACTCATCTGATGATTCTCCATACGATCACATGCCTTACTAAAAATAGTAAGGATCCCATTCTGTCCATGTCCGACTTACTACAAATAGTAAGTTGAGCAAACTGAGTCTCGGAAGCCTTAAACAAAAGCCAAAGCTGATCATCACTGAACATTGGAGGTGATACCATCCTCAGAAGACCCCTCTCGTCACCTTCATTAGCCTATGAGGGCCATAATGGTAGTGTTGTGACCTTTTCACACATCGGCCCATTCAAGATGGGGACCCCTAATTTTTGCTCCATTCTGGTCTTTTGGCTTTGTTTTGGTCTCTCTCTCTCTCTCTCTCTCTCTCTCTCTCTCTCTCTCTCTCTCTCTCTCTCTTCTGTTGTCTGCCCTTCCGGAGTTGTGTCCGCCATTGAGCTTAAACATGAAATTTGGCCAAGTCCATAGAATTAGGGTTTTGAACTTTCCAACCAATTTGCAGTCAAACGAGGTGAATAAATTGAAAACAGAGACTAACATTGATGTTTGTATGCTTCCAGCAAGCTTCCTGCTAAAGTTTCATCAGATTCTGACTACTTACTATTTTTAGTAAGTGTCCAATTCAGAGCATTTCCTCAGCATTTTTGAAGTTTTAACGGTCACACTGCATTCAGAACACATCAAGCTGTTCACTAGTAAATTTTGACCCAGAACGGACAACTTACTATTTTCAGCAGTTCAGCTTCCAGAGCAAATTTCAGGATTTATATGCAGAGTTTTTCAATGCATGTCTGGAGATTCCTTCTGGGTTTTTCGAGACCTTCGCAATGGTATAACATGCAAAGTGAGATAATGAATTTCAGAGTTCAGCCTTCAGAGGCTATTTTTAGGGTTTGTATGTCGGTTTTCTTTTGTGTTCCAGACATTCTTTACTTGGTTTTTCGAGCTAATGCTATAATGATGTGACATGCAAATGGAGATAACACCATCTCGGGGAACTTACTATTTTAGCAACTATTCTCGGGTAACCGCCTCCCAAAGACTTCGTAATCACAAACCGACCGCGAATGCAAATGTAAACGAGGGTCAAACAGGTCATTTGATATACGCGGAAGCCACCTTAGTTTCCAAATCCGGACCTAAATGAGGTAAAAAGTTCAATTTCAAAACGGTATCCTAATCGCGACAAGATCTTCAAGCTTATCCACCGGTAATCCATATAATCAAGCACTTTACTATTTATAGTGGCAAGGTTCTAGAAATTGGTTAAAATAGTAAAACCAAAGACGTGCTGCAGGATGGGTAAGTTATTCATGAGGATCACAAGATTCAATTTCAAGTCAACGGAACTGGAGTTCTAAAAATTCGCGTTTGCTATAAATAGTAAACTACCTTCTAAACATGATCCCGAGCATCGCCATTCAAATTTCAAGTCAAAATGAATGCGTAAGATGGAAAATCGCTAACTTACTATTTTAGCAAAATGGTACGCAGGAATCGTGGTTTCCTAAATTCATGGTAGGATACCATGTAGCCGCGGTAAATGCAAAGATCCCGCCATGACCACCACACTTCGTGCATTTAGCACGTGAAATTTAAAGACATTTTGAGCAATTGCTATTTTTAGTAAGTTGCTAAAAATAGCAGGCACCAGGCACCAACAATTCAATTGCGTCCCGATGTTCAAAACAAAGCGAAATCAAACTTTCTGGAACTAAAGATCAGCTTAAAGTTCAAAATTTGAAGAACTTTCTAAAAATAGAAAGTTAGGGCAAGCCAGCGTCGGCATGAACGAGTCACCCTAAATTAGGCAAGGAGCATGAAATTCACTAAAATTGATAAATTTTCAAGTCCAGCCAGTGAAAAACGCTATTAAAGCTAAAGGTTGGTGAAGATCCTCTAAGCACTTCAAATTTGAAGCTTGATACATCTAATGCGCCCTTGAAGAGAGCATGAAAGTAAAAATTTCCTAAGGCGTAAAAAAATTGAAAGCTCAACCTATGATATGCGCCCTTGGAGGAAATCCAAGTGTTGAAAGTTTTGCAAGTTCAAAATTTGAAGCTTGACCCTTGACTTGCGCCTTGACTTCTAGGGAGGTTAGAAAATTGTTAAGTGTTCAAAGTGAAAGTTCACCTTATGAAATGCGCCCCCCCCCCAATTGAAAGTTGACTCCTCCAAATGCGCCCAGGGTCAAGAAGGGAGTTTGAAAATATACTAAGGCGTGGAAAATTGAAGTACCACCTCCCAAATGCGCCTTAGGTAAAGAGAAGACCTTGAAAGTTGTAAGTTTTCAAACTGAAAGCAAGCCCCTCCAAATGCGCCATCATGGAAGAAGTGATTGAAAATATGCTAAGTCTTGAAAATTGAAGGCTCAAGGTATGATATGCGCCCTAAGCTGAAGGAATGAGTTGAAAATATTCTAAGGCATTAAAAGTGAAAGCTTATGGGGTGAAATGCGCCTTTGAGCTTGAAAGTTTCTAAGTATTTTAAATTTGAAGCTCACCCCTCCAAATGCGCCCATCATGAAGGTGAAGATTCTTAAGTGTTTTGAAAATTTTCTGACACTTGGCAACTCAAAATTCACCACCTCAAATTCGCCATGCAAAATAAGGTCAAATAGAGAGTCAAGGCATTGAATACATGCAAAGACAAGTGGAGAATAAAGACAAAAGATATCCATGCAAGGCGTGTGCATGAAGACAAAGGACAAGTGGCATATGAAGAGATCCCAACGCCTTGGAGGTGGGTCCACCTTGTCATGTGTACGCCCAAAGAGGTTGAAGGGAAAATATTCCAAATATTGAAGTTGATAACTATATGCGCCCATGCAAGGTGATTGAATATTTTCTTAAGTATTAATATTTCAAATAATATCACCTTAGGGAAATACGCCCAACTTGAAGGAATATTAAAATGTGCCAGGACATGAATAAAATTGGCTGTGGATACATCGAGAAGATGTCAACTTCGCAAGGATAATTAAAAGTTTTCAAGTCAAAGCAAGGAAATGCGCCTGGAGTTGAAGATAACGGATTAAATTTGGTGAAGAATACTTTTTCTAAGGTTTGAAATTAAAAAAAAATTAAATGAACCGCTTCGTTTGGAGACACATGAATTCAACGTGTTCTGAAGAGAATTTTCTTCTGGGTATTGAAGAACTTCGACAAGGAATGGATTTTAAAGTCCTATGCGCTTTGCCAAGACTTCCAAGGTGGAGATTTGATTGGCACTTGAAATAATGAATTTTCCTAAGGAAAATTTAAAAAATTTCTAAGGAAAAATGAATCAAGTATGTTTTCGAAAGTAAAATGCTCAAATGATGAATTTGAAATGGATTGCCTAGATGATTTTTATCAAATTCTTCGTGAGATGAATTTTCCAGAATCAGAGGTGAATAAAATTAAAATGTCAGAGCTTCAGCTAATGAATTAAATTTCTTAAGGAGTGAATTTGAAGTGAATGTTTTCAAAATAAATTTAGGTGCTACGTACGCCAGTCAAAGTCAATCTTTTCAAAGATTCCAGCCGCCAAGTGACAAGTGTCAAAATTGCCAGAGGGAGGGAAATTTGAATTCATGTTGTGGAGTAGTGGATATTTAATGAGTTATGCTAAACTTAGCTTCCTTCAAGAACTCGACTTGCCTATATGAGCTGAAAGTTATTCATTTTTTCTCCACCAGCTGAAGAAGTTTGACTCTAGCTTTGAGGTTGAGATTGCAAAGGAAAGTTTGTGGCTGAGTTGGTGAAGAAGTTCGATTTGAAGAAGGAGAAGAATTATTGTGTGCTGAAGCTCAAATCAATTTGCATTGTGGCTGCAAAATCTGAAGCTGAAGTTGCTGAAGAATCTCTGAAGTTGCGGAGTTGTTGAAGAATTTCTGTTGCTGAAGATAAATTTCTGAAGTGAAGAGAGTTGCTGATAAATTTCTGAAGTTGAAGAATATAAGTAAAATCTGAAGTGGAGGTGCTGAGATTGATTTCCTTTTCGAAGTGTTGAAAGTAATATTGCTGCAAGTTGCTAAGGCTCGAGGCTTTAACTTCGGTGTTGTATTTCTCGAAGATTGGAATTGAAGTTTTAATGCTGAAGTCTTTTATTTTCAAGGCCAATCCCACTTGCCAGCCATCTCACGAAATTTCTTATTTTAAAAAGGTTAGAATTATAATGCTTGCTTTTTGTTTTGCAGATGGCTTAAGCTAGCAAAGAGAACGCTTCCAGGAGAAGAATTTATGGGCGGGGATGAACGTCAAGGCCAAACCACGAGGACTTGAAGCGATGAAGCAAGTGCTCTAAGATTACATTCCAACCTCGAAGGAGAAAAAAATTGCAAGAAATGGCTAAGTGTTGAGACTTAGTATGTGCCCAGCTCAAGTGGCAGAGAAGAAATGTTTAAGTTCAAGAAAATCTTCCAAGTCCAGGATGGAGGAAAAGATGAAGGCTCGGGCATTGTCAAACAGGTTAAAAAGTTACAACCTTGAAGTTTTAGATCGAGAATGTGCCTGTTGTGCTAGTCCAGGAAATTGAAGTAAGGTTCACCAGACTCATCC
>VDFB02339394.1:0-16300 GCA_007258455.2 Sequoia sempervirens | reverse complement strand
CACATGAATGATTTATATATCTTTTAAGGCGTGGTTTCCAAATCATCACACCCTTTCACAAAGGTTTCCTTTTAAACAATTATTTAAATAAATAATTAGGCTTCCCCTTTTAAATAATGTTTATGCATATTCTTTAATCTCTCTTTTAACCAAAGGATTATAATATCCTTTATTTTCTCCCTTTTTTTAATTCTAGAGGGTTATTTAATAGATTTATTTTCTCTTGGGGAAAAAGTCATATAACAATTCTCCCCCTGTAAATTAGCTGTTGTCCTCAGTAGTACAAGATAAATCTACATCACAACTCAAAAAACACATAATCAATAATTGAAGAAAATGTTATTGAGCATAACCATTCTTCATAATAATTTTTATATATTTACTTCATCTATATCTTTTTCTTCTCTTAGTTCATAAATATCTCATTTTTCCAATTGTATTTTAAGTTAACAAATAATTACAAGAAAAACATTTTTGCAATGACAAGAGCTATATATATACATTCATATTAGGAATTTACAATGAAAGAAACTAATGGTATTTTATGCATTTACCCTCATATTTCAACCTTGTCAATTTTCTCTCATGTAACCAATTTTCTTTAATATAGATATTATAGTCACTTACACGTAACTTCAACATTAAATCTACAAAGACATATATTTTCATTATGAATAATATGCATAACCCATACTACGTGTTTACTCAATCAACTTTACCATTTCACCCACTCGTAACTCCTTCAAAGTATGCAATACTTACTATGCATATCCAGTACTATGTGGCCACTCATAAACTTATAAAATTATAATCTATAACATCAACATACATTCCAAGATGATATTCATGCATTCCGGACTACATGAATATCCTCCTTTCATATATCAAAATCAATGTAAATGAAATCTTAACCCTAGATAATAAGGAATATGTACAAGGCTATTAGGTTGATCAAGTACAATAGAAAACAATCCATTAAACACCTTAATCAAAAGAAAACAACAATACGTTATGACTACCCATAGGGTACTTCATAAAAAAATACTAAGTCCAATATTTCCTAAATTCCTATACCAAATATAATTAAATGTATACTAGTACACAATTACCCTTAAAATATTATTTCATAAGGTAACCCAATCAAACTATGGGAAAAATTTAGAATCCAATAATGTAAATTATCGCATTTCTATTAATATTAAAGAGTGCTTATAACACCTAATTTAGTCATAAGATCTTTCAACATATATCACTTTATCAAAGACTCATCCAAGTAATTAGATTCAAAATAAGAAATGACCAATTCCAACTATGTGACATTTGTTAGACTTCACAAGGCTATAATTTATATATCCATGTATCTAGGATACATAATTCAAGTATATTCGTTGTCTAAATTTGGTTGGAATAGATAGTCTCTCCCCCTGTAAGATTTGACATGTCCCTATGTCTAAGCCTAAGAGCCTATTTGGTTCCATATCTTATAGTAACAGGGTGTTATTCTCACCAACTCATTCCAAACATAATGCCTATTTTCCAAGTTTAAAATGGGAATCCAAAGCCTTGTGGGTTATGGGCCCACAACATGACCTAGGTTAGAATTAGGTAAACCTAGATGTGTATTCTATGAAGAATGAGTATAGTATCACTATCCTCGAAATTCACCTCCCAAATTTATAAAAATACACCTAGACACAAAACTAAAGGTTTTAGTTTTAAAATCTCTCTTAGAATTATAACTATCGAGAACTTAACATAGATAAGAAAATAATCCATATAATTCTTTGAATATGTATCTCAACACAAAATTATGACTTTATAGCCTTGAATACAAATACAAATCATTTAAGTTTATTCCAAAAGAAGTTCCTATGCACTTTAGGCTACTCCTTGACAAATTTAGATAATAGACCCTTCAAAATTTAAAAATTCAACACTCATTTAAATCCACGTTCAAACTCATAGAACCGCCGCATCCATGTAGGGTCATAATTATACAAGTCAACTTAACAATTAGATTTGTAACACATAGATAATTTAAAATAGCTTTCAATAAAATTGAGACATACAACCATGACCCAACATCATATTACCTATACAAATGCTCCGACCTAACTTAATTCAACTAATATATAGAGTATATGAACATTAGACCCCATATTGCACTAAAGGACTGAGCTCCATGAGAGAATCATGACCTAATATATTAAGACACTTCAACCTCTAGTGTATACAAGATTATAGCATAAAATCTCATAATTTGTAGCTTCAACTATAAATTTGGACTATTACATAAATAAGGCAAGCAAGCTCCAACAAACTACTAAAACCACATCCTCAACATGCTATTTGCATTTGTTATCTCTTAGATACGATATTAATTCAATAAAAGTCAAAATGAGAATCACATTGATAATATTACAGAAAGAAATTAAACTCAATGTAATCCCTATCGTACATGTTCTGAAGAGTCCAACATGAGTGTATAATTTAGTATGATAATATACCAGAGTGCAAAGTCAATATAACCAGGTTCATGTCCATTGATTATCCACCACTTTCTACAGATTAATTCAGTCCTACCATTTGAGTTCAGTTCAATATATGCATACAGTATTGATGGGTTCTAGCAGGAGAGTTTATTAAAGTGCAGAAATAGATTAATTAGTATCCATGCCTAATTGCTCATTATACCCTCTGTTCAATGCAACCTACAACACTAACATTAGTTCTATTTAATTGTTAAGACCCAGACAAACAATCACAGATAGTCATCATTTCTGCAGAAGATGAACAATGGCGGTTATAATCGTCACAGTCTGCCCAGATTTAATTCCATTCTCCATGAATCTATTTGCTCAATATCGATCTATCAGATGCATAAGAAGCAGGTTATGCATCTTAGCGGACAAGACTAGAGATCATATTCAATAATCAACTAAAGCTGGAGCCGGAAGTCCATGCGGCATCATTATGTCTGATTATGGAAACTATGTATGAAATTATCCTGAGCAATCTCACAGAAATTTAGGGCACTCTATATACAAAATCATTAATGCTCATAGTTTTTACATTCACAGTTGACATGACTCAAAACACCAGTCTTACGTAATGGTTCCCAAAAACATTCCTGAACTAAGATGGATATGTAATATTTAAGGCAGTTAAGATTTTCAAACAACGCAATGTTTCCCAATAATATAATGCTATGATTAATAATATATACAATGGTGATTTATGGGAATTGTTAGAAAAAAAAAACTCCAAAAGAAATGATTGATAACATATATATAGTGGTGATTAATCCTGAAAATCATACGCAGGCACAGTTCATCGCAAATTCAAGCTTCCAATCTCAAATTCAAATGTCATGCATAGGTCACGCGGTTGGTTAGGAAATTACAAAATCACTCACACCCATCAGTCTACAAGATTCGTTGAGGGTGGCAGTGGACACATTTAAAGCAATCCATGTGAACTAAGTGCTAGCAAGCAAATCTAAGGAATTGTACACAATTTTTGTTCTTTTGAAAATGATTTTTTTTTTTTTTTTCCTTTTGATTAAAATGATAAAATTTTAGGCAGACATACAATTTTGAAACTCGATGATTAGTATTAGCCTATCAAAAGATTGGGAGCATCACATCACTTTGTTGGTAGTGTATGCCATTGTTTCTCTTTCATTCAGTTAACCCTTCTAAAAGGAATGTTATATCTGAATCCGGTGAGTGAAAAATTCGTTCACACAGAATTGGAATTGTGAGGGGGGTTGTTGTACTGTATAAGGATAGTGATTAAAATAGATTTTTGAGGACGTGTGCTCATCATTTTAGTTGATTTATAGTAAATCAGAGTGAAATGTTCCTGCATTGATCAACAAATGCAATATTTTCACCTTGATGTTGTTTCAAGTGTGAAACTAATGAATTGGTCCCTGAAATGTTTGATATTTTTAAAAAAGGGCATGTGAGATTACTTTTCCCTTCTGAAAAGATATTTATCTTATGTTTTGTTTCTACAGCAATATCTTCTCAATATCGCTGTCAATAAGGACAATAATTTAAATATCCATAATTTAACAATTACTTAACCATAAATATTTCATTATGGGAAGTATCTATTTCTGCAAGATTTTAAGAGAAAATTTCATCATACTTAACAGTCACAAGAGGGAAGGAAAAAAGGCAATTGCCCGAAGTTCCCAAGTAACAAATTATTTGAATAAGGCAAAAACCTAATCTACTCTACATGGTAAAAGATATATATATACAATGCAATTTATAGAACTTAAAGTAAAAAGAATTTATAATTCAGTAAGAGTAAAAAAATATTAACTCTAAGTATATGCTAAGAAACCTAAATTGATTTACTTAAATGTTTTATACCAAACATATAATTTATGTTTTTTTTTGTAAACTTTGAAATAAATGAATATAAAAATTTAAATGCCACTTTTATTTTTTTCTAATCTATTTTGTAAAAATAAATCTAATTAAACTATTATAAGGTTTTTAATTTAATATATCGGTTTTGCACAAATAAATGTACTCCAACTAAATAGATCGCAAGGCTCTGATACCAAATGAAATGAGACTAATTCCCAAATTTAAAATGAAATTATTTAAATTGATTTCCATAGATTAATTCAAAAACTTTTATGCACAAAATTTAATATAATATTTAAAGCTCAATTAAAGACTTTGAAATTAAATTGTATATAATAAATTGATCAACAATTTCACTCAAATACATTCAATCATGGCGTAAATAAATTATAAATTCAAAAACTTAAAGGATTTAAAACAACTTCATTGCTTAGATAATTTATCAGCATTAATACTTATCTTTGAAATTTGCAGATGAAATCCCCAACTATTGTTGGAATGGTTCTTGGTTCAACCTCTTCCGTCTATGAGCAGTTTGGGAGGAAAGTAGACTTCGCTGCTCTACACGAGTGCTGGTTCCACCGGAACAATGCTCAACACTCGTGCCACAAAACCATGCCCTGGCCAAGACCACCCTGAGTGCATGCACTTGTACCCTAGGTTGGACACCCACTGTAGGAGTGCCCCTTCTCCGTCCTACTCATAGCCTGCTAACCTGGAACCCTATTCCCACAATGTGCTCTACTTGATTTTCCTCTTGTTTTTCATTTTCTCCCTTTTCTAATTTTCATATGAATGATTTATATATCTTTTAAGGCATGGTTTCCAAATCATCACACCCTTCCACAAAGGTTTCATTTTTAACAATTATTTAAAAAAATAATTAGGATTCCCCTTTTAAATAATGTTTATGCATATTATTTAATCTCTCTTTTAACCAAAGGATTATAATATCCTTTATTTTCTCCCTTTTTTAATTCTAAAGGGTTATTTAATAGATTTATTTTCTCTTGGGGAAAAAGTCATATAACATTGGCACTTATCGAGACCTTCCTCATCTCATTTGAAAGCAAAGAACCAACAAAATCCTCTACCTTAATAGTGATATAAGTGCTCCTAGTGGCCATGGCCAAGCCACCCCTTGAGTCTAACAACAAACATAACAAAGTTTGACATATTTCCTCCTCATCCATCTTTACACCCATAGAATTTAATTGAGCCGCCAAAATTTTAAATGTTTCTAGATGGTTTGGAGTTTGTCCCCCTTCTTTCATCCTCAAGTATTAGAGCTTATTCCTTAAGAATAATTTGTTTAGCTTGATAAATCTCTCATATTTTCTTTCACAAAGATTTTACAAAGGGTTCTTCATGGATATTTGTAAGAATGCAATATACAAGGCATTATATAATTATAAATTTTACTTTTTAGTCCATTGCATCATACGAAGATGCTTGAGTAGCATCAATTGTCCTCTCAACATTCGCATCAACAACATCCTATAGATCATGGCCACTCAACAAATCTTTCATTTTTTAGTTTCCATATCTCAAAGTTTGTGCCTAAGAACTTTTCTACCTTGATCCTCCTTGATGTACTTGCCATATTTTTTTTTCAAGAAATATCACAAAAATCTCCTTTTGTACAAGCTCCCACTCAAATAATGATTAGCTCAAAAAAACCCCTTACCTAACAACTAGAACCAAAGGTGATCATACTTTAATACCACTTCAAGGAAGAAAGGTATGTGGAAATAACTTAATACACTAATATTGAAGGGAGTGATGTACAAAAAAATTAAAACATGATCTATATTTATTACAAAAAGTAAAGAAAGACAATCTTAATCAAACAAATAATTATACCATGACACAACGATTTATGTGGGGAAAAATCTTTTAGGAGAAAATCCCTACACTCAAAAACTTTCACAATGCATAATCAAATATAAAAAAGGATTACAATAGACTTTAAATGCAAGTATTTATAGGAGTATTTCACTAGTAATTAATTTGGAAGAATTCTGGAAACATTTCAACAACACTTATGTACCTATAAATTATCATATGAAAACACTTCCAAAAGTACCAATTTATGGACCAATGAACAAGATAGGAAACCATAAATAGTTTTCAAAACCATGTTAGAAAACCTACAAAAGATGACCCCCAACTTGGGCACAATTTCCAATGCCACCCATGAAAATTTCATGTCACCTACTAAAAATAGTAAATCGATAAATCATTTGTAACTCCTAATTGATCCACTCAACATGGGGACTCAACTTGGCATGTCACATTGTCTCAAAATATGAACCATATGATAAATAGTTAAGCATATCATGGTCGGTCAAGATTCTAAACTAACTCCTCCTATTCTTGGCTCTTACATGTTATAAGATGTCATCATAACTTGTCATATAATTCCACAAAAGAGGGGCACTCCAAATATTTTATATTTGTCTACTTTATGATGAATTAAAACACATACAATAAAGTACTAGCACATGGTATCAAATGCCTTGCACAAATTGCAACGCCCCATTTGAGGCGGAGCAAAAAATATTAATTAAAATACAATATAAGATATAATATAAATACAAAAAAATGTTGAATAAATTAATTAAATTAGGTACTCGCAAAGGTTGAGACACTTTAATTCCTAATAGTTTGCACTAGACTAAATATTTTGCAAGTAGTGGGAGTCTTGGACAAGTTTATATCTAACCTTGATGAAGAGGGTTTTCAAAAAATTGTGTGGGACTTCTAATTACTATTTATGTTATCATGGTACTAACAATGTGCATAATTCATTGGACATACAGGGCTTTGTGGATGTAGATTGAGCAAGTAACTTGGATAGTCAAGGGTCCATAAGTGGCTATGTGTTTTCTTTGTTTGGTGGTGAAATGAGTTTAATGGGAAAAAGACATCCCATAGTTTTTTATCCAATACCAAAGAAAAATATATGGTTGCTACACATCCCTCTAATAGACTAGTCTGGTTAAAAATACTTTGTACATGTATTGGTTTTGATTGCAAGGTTTTAAAATTAGTTGTGATAGTTATAGTGTCATTTTTTTGGCCAAGAATCTTATGTATCATGCTCCTACTAATCATGTTGATGTTTAGTATCATGTTGTGTGAGACATGGTAGGAAATGGTAAGGTCATGTTATAGAGGTTGATGTTAATTTTTTTATAGATTTCCTCACAAATCTAATGCCTATGAATAATCTCTCTTGGTGCAAGAAGGTCACTTGCCTTGATTATTGTACTTAATTTCATTTATATTTCCTTTTGATGTGTTTCAATGTATAATATTGTTGGAGAATGTTAGGATTAAGGTATCATTTACCTTGCAATCCTCTCTCTCTTTCTATATATATGTGTGTGTGTGTGTGTATCCAACACTCTTAGAAGGTGTACTTGGATGCTTAGGGTGTAAATGGAGAAATAATTTGTAACTTAAATTCCCCTATATTTTGGTCATTTATTTTCATATGCACTCATGAAGAAGGTGGAGCACAATGAGGGTGGTTAGGGTTGATTTTGAGGTTATTTAAGATGCATTTCCACTTCTAGGAACTAGAGGAAGAAGTGAAGAATCTTCTTATGATGGATGAGACCCACATGAGTTATTGGACTCCAAAATGGAGTGCTAGACTTAAGGACATGAGCCATTAAGGAGTTATTAGGTAAAGATTCCTTTGTGGTTATATTTTCTATTTGGCGACTTATTGGTTGAGCCCAACTAACACTCATGTGAAGTCATTAATGTATTTATTATTCTCAAATGATACTCTCCAAGATGGGTGTGGATTTTTGGCATGACACCATGGTTTTGGTATCCATTATTTTGGAAATATAATTTATGATTGTAGCCTCTCTCCTCACCTATATATTGGAGCTATGTGATGGTGATTCGATATCATTGTTTAAACGTACACATGTGTTTCCAAAGTGCTATAAGAGTGCAAAGTGTTAATGTGTTGATATAGCATCATTTCCATTGAAGATCGGTACATACTTGTCCTCTTTCTCTTGTGGAATTTTTTTTGAAAGGATTTCTCCATGTAAATCCTATGTTTATATGGTTTCTTGATTTTATTATTATAATTTATTTTTGCATCTACATAATATTCTTTTATGGTAAAACTAGATAAAGAAAAATATTTTAGATTTGTATACACTTCGTAGAGGATTTTATTACAATAATTTCCCCTTGTTTCTCAACAATAAGAATATTGTAAGCTTAGTATGACCTAAAAGAACCATAAGTGCACAAGATCTAGAGAGTTTATCAATTAATAAAGGTATGTTTTTGTAGACACTTAAAAATGTCTCAATGGATCACATTGGCTAACGAACATCATTTCATCCTCAAACCCATCCTCTTTTCGCTTGTTTAATTAAATAAGCCTAAATTATTTAATTAACTACCTCATTTTCACCTATTAATCTAATTGACCTAATTGGGTTAATTCACCCCCTCTCACACTGATGTTTCATCCGATTTAATTAAATAATGTAAATTATTTAATTTTAAACCTAAGTCCTCTTATTTAATTAAATAACCTAAACCATTTAATTAAATATCATATTTGTACCTCCTTTTCGTTAAATAAACCAATAATTTAATGAATATCCTCACATTCCTCATCTTGCACATTCAAATTTAGTTTTAATTAACTAAATTGCTAATTTCCCTCTCATCCAATTGCATAGGAATATTCTCCTATTTTCCTCCAAAAAAAGGTAATACTCCAAACAAACTTTGAAACAACTTTTTAAAGTTGTTGCAAAGTGTGTTTGTTTGCATGATTGTGAGCCCTTGATCTTTTCTTGATCCATGTGATCTTTGATTCTCATCCATTGATGAGAATCTTTGATCCATGTTTCATCCTCCTTTCATTTGTGACCATTGATAGATCAAATCAATCTCATCCATTGCTTTTTCATTTGATCTCCATTAAATCAATTATTTAATGAATATCATATAATTCTCCTAATTTGCATAATTGAAACTTTGTTTTAATTATCAAATTACTAATTCTTCCACTTGCAAGGGAATATTCCTCCTTTGCACATTCCTTCAAAAGGGGAATATTCCCATGGAATATTCCTTCCCTTTTTTGCACAATTAAAACTTTGTTTTAAATTGCAAAATATCTTTTTTTCCTCACCCACAAGAATATTCTCTCTCCTCCAATCATTTGAAAAAGGGATATTCTCACTTGGCTTCTTGAGCAAGCTAAACTTGTGACTTCTTGAGCAAGTTACCTTGAGACCTGTGTGTGCAGGTCAAAAGTGTGTTTGTTTGGAACAAATGAGAACCCTTGATTAAATCTCATCTTGCATTCTCACATGTTGATGAGAATCTATGATCTATGCCTCTTCTTCCTTTCATCCTTGACCGTTGATTGATCTTTTTGATTTCAACCCTTCATTTCTCATTTGCTTTCCTATAAATAGAACACTATTTGGAGACAAATGAATCCATCTTTCAATTGCAAACTTATTATGTTGAATTCACTCACACTCACACTCATACTTTACTCACATTTAGCATATTTTAGTTCATTTTTAGTTGCATATTAGCTTTAAGCTTCCATTAATGGCTTCCATGATAACATAGATGCATACATTTAGTTTATTTGTTAATTAGGATTTTAATATTTTAAGCTTGCATATATTTAGAGTAGATTTGCATATACCCATATCAATCATCTTAGCATAAATCATGTTAAAATAACTTACACTTTATTCATTTAGCTTTAAATAATGTTTTCATACACATCTATCAATGGTTTTATTAGTTTTCTTCAATAAAACTGATTGAAAAAAGCTCATTATCCAAGGGATTGGGAAAGGGTCACCATTCCACATCAATGCGACACCACTCCCCTAATAGGATAAGTTTCAATGTCTTAGCTTAGAGGTTTTTCAAGCTTTCATGATTTAGAATGTTAGTTTTAATGGCTTCTTTGTCTTTATTTATAGTGAATGATCTTATTGGGATTAATGCTTAGTGGGTTAAATATGCCTCAAATTCGTATGGATCGGGTGTAGTTAACCTTCACTATGTCATTGGTCACATTTCTGTGCTAGAAGGAGGGCGAACTTTAATGTTTTGGGTGTTTTTTGGAGAAATTTTGGATTTAATCTCTTAAATGCACGATTTTCCTTATTTTCTAATGAATTCTACATGACTAATCTTGCATAAAGGTTGCTGGGTTTTGAAAATCTCATGTTTAGCTTTTCAAAACATTTTATGATTTCAAAATTGATCAAGATTTGAGGAAGTTGTCATTATCTCAAGTTGTTGTCCATGATTAATTTTGCTGCTTTTTAAAACAAATAAAAAAATTGGTCTAATCTCTTAAATGCATGATTTTCCTTAATTTTTAATGAATTCCACTTGACTAATCTATCAGAAAGGTTGTTGGGTTTTGAAGATCTCATGTTTAGCTTTCCAAAACATTTTATTATTTCAAAATTGATCAAGATTTGAGAAAGTTATCATTATCTCAAGTTGTTATAATCTAATTTTCTAAAAATGTTTCTCAAACACTTAAAAGGATAAAATGACTTAGCTTTCAAAGTTGGATAAAATTGAATCAAACAACCTCACATTTGCTTTAAATTTTTGATTTCATCTGATTTCTAACATGTCTCTAACTTCTTGTTTTGGTTTTTTGGGTTTTGCAGGTTTGGACAATACAACTTGAAGAAAAGAAGCATACTATTATCATTTGAACTACAATTGTAACAAGTGTTTCGAAACTTTTGGGGCAATTATAACCCATTTGTAATGCTTTTTTATTTCATGCTTTAAGACCACACTAATTTTCAATTGGGTCTTAAAAAGAACGCTCAAAGAAGACTAAAATTGAACAAGGCAACTTAACATTTCGTTTGGTGCATAAAATGAATTCATCTTAGCTTTAGGGGTGAAAATTTATGAGTGTTTGTTGTGTTATGATTTACAAATGTGTTATTGAATGTGTATGCAATTCTTGCACCACTTGGCGATCTTGAGAAACATAAAAAATTCCTTAACACTTTGCAAAATCACCTACATCTTTCAATTTGGATTAAAAATGAACCCCTTGATAGTGTAGGGAAAAGGCGTAGTGTGTGTTCTCTCCTTGTTTCATGCAAACTGGGATGATTGAACTACAAACATACTTCTTTCTATTGTTTATCTTTAGAGGACCTTCCTCTCCACTTCGAAAGGAGGGAACGACCCAAGCGGTAACGAGCTAAAGCCAAGCTCTTCCGAACCACTATATAAATGTGTGGTTGTGATGAAAATTGTGATCAACAGGAAGTGATACATGATAGCTCTCCCCTAGTATCTTTATGATGCGAAAAGCCCTTGTTCTAAGGGTTGCAAGACCTCTCGAGGGAGTTTATCATAGTATCCCCTGAATTGAAAGGCCTTATTACAAACCATTGTTTAGAATCCAAAATCCTTAATACTTGTTGGTGCAAGAACAATCGTTCTAAAGCTGTCCCACATTTGTACTATTCATTTTTGAAATATAAATCCTTAGGATCTTTAGGATTTTGAGATTTGGTGGTCCCAAGAAGTGTGTGCCGTGGAGGGGAGCCAATGTCACCAAATCTCTAACTATTCACAATGTCTTAGTGTTTGGAGAAATCCAAGTGGGTACTCAACAGGTATGTCCATTTCATCCTAGGATTGTAAATGATTGTGAGTCTATTTAATACATTTCTTGGTTTCAAAATGTTACAAAAATAAACATTCACTATCTTCCTCAAAATTTCAAACACTTTGGCTTAAGTATGGATACCTCTTGAATTAACCTTGATATTACTGCTTGTCCTAAGGGTTTCTATCCTTAGATATTTCTAAATATCTTGACTTATATCTCAATCCATATTTTCCAAAGACAACATAGGAAATTATGGCTTCAGCCTCACGATTCTCATGAAATGGAAATTGTGAAAGTTATGATGCTTTTGACATAAACATTTAGTTTGAAAACATAATCAAGACAAGTTTGTGGTAAAATCAATTTACTTAAGCGAGATAAACTTGACACAATTGAACCCCACATGACTATTTGGAGACTGATTGCTCCTATTGAACAACCTAATCTTGAAGGTGCTATCATTCAACCAAACTTTGAACTCATTAACAGAGAACAAATCGATATCATCAGTAGTTTGAGAAGCTTCACTTTTGGAACCAAAGAAACACCTACCTAGTGGAGAAATGTTGCAAACATCTTAGACAAAGAAGAGGAACAAGCTGATATTGAGGCTGGAAGGCCCATATTACCACCACCCATGTGGCAATAAATATCCTCTTTTCTTCCTATTAACTACTGAAATTGCACCCTAGCTAAGCTGCAAGATTTGACAAGTTAAGTTGCAAGACTTAGCTTTTCAGAGAAAACATGGGATGACCTCTAATGTTGTGGGTTACTTATGAAGAGAGGTCAACCTCTGGAGAAGGCCGACTTCCTCTTGGTATCACCTATTCCACTGACTTGTAAGGAAAAGGGAGAAGGATTAAACTTAAATGAAAAAATTGATAAAATGTTATTCTATGGTGATACACCTAAATGAATTAGAACTATGAAATTCAAAAAACTCAATACTTAACTACAATGACATAATTGTATGTTACATGATTAACTACTGCATAACCTGCATAAGTGTTTCACAGAAGGATCATAATGTTTAAACTTCTAGGAGGAATGACAATTTCACAGCTAGAGGCATATTTTCAATGTTTGACACAATCTGTAACCTGACGTATCATACGCTTGCATAGAGGTGTCAAAACTGAGACAAAATTATCAGGAAATGAACAATATTTCTTAAAATAATTTGATCCATCAACCAAATACACTTAATAATGCAAGGAATTAAAAGGAAAAACTTTATAGTCAATGATATCCAAGATTTGAATTGTATTCCATACTCCAAAATGAGTTACAAAAAACTGCAAAATTTTGTCAGAGGACTAAACAGACACTAAGTACAGAAAAGCATATCCAGAACTAACTGAAAAAGAGTCACTCAAGTGATTATATGAATCAACTCTCACCAAAAATCCATAAGAATAGGGATTCCCCAACTGATTGGGTCAAATGCATGAAAGAGGCCTAAAATATAGCACCTATATCTCCTCAACAAAGGCTCCAAATGTTGAAATAGTCAAGTTTGACCATGTCAAACATGAAGCATAATAAACCATCCCTAAAAGCTCTCAAATCCTCATAACTAAGTCAAAAATAACTCCTAAATCCTTGGCATATGTTTGCAAACTGATCTAACCTCCCTAGATGCTCTCAAGAGGCATTAAGCAATATATAACTATTTCTTTAATTGACCAAGTCACCCTTCTTCCATTTGCATTAAATCATAACAATATGACTTGAAGGCTTATAATTACACCTTTAAGTCAAATGTTTTACAATAGATACATATGCAAACAAGAATTTAAGGATATCTTGAGGGACGTACATCCATTGTTGAGGTGGCATTTAAGCTGAAGTGGCATCAAGATAGTAAAAGATATGAATTATTTAAGGAATACATATTTCCAAAAGAAACCCACAGACTCATATTACTTAGCATTGATTTATAAAAATAAAGAAAAATGTCAAGTATTCCTATCAACATATTAGGGAAAAGAAAACCCTGAAACAAAAAGCCAAAAGAATTTTTTTTTCTTCATTATACTTTGAAGCTTCAGGGAGAAGCATAGTCTGCCGCCAAGCTAGGGTTTCTGGAGAGGTTTTGTTGCAGGCCTTGTGATTAGACAGTCACAAAGACTTCTTTTAATCAATTTTTTTGGCTATGAATGGAAGGTAAACCTTCTACAACAGTCTTCTTGTGTTTTGTAAGGTTTTTTCTTTTGTTTATAAGCTCAAAATAGAGCTTTTCTTGCAGGAAGTAACAAAATCTGGTTGTATGTTACTGTATGAAGTTGTGTCTATAACATTTCTGCTCTTTTCTTGCATTCTGGCCGCAGTTTTGTGCTTCTTTATTACTCAAATTTGTTCTTTCCTATAACTTTTGCATTCTAAGTACTTTCTCTAAAGATTTCATGCATTCTAGTATGATATTTTTGTACTTTGCAAAGAAAGAGAACACCTACTCATTTCTATAGACACAACTATATGTTTGGGTTCACTTTGATCTCTCGTGGATATGAGGTTTCAACTCATTTAGAAAAATTTTCCATTTCACAAAGACATGTAAACTTCACTTTTTCCTCTTGAGGACCAGCAAGGCGTCACTGATACTTCTTCTCAATGGACATGGCCATAGCATATTTTCATTTCGTTTTGTTAGAAAACCCTTCAAAATTTTTCTTGTAACTTTCATTATAAACTAGAAGACAAACCCAAATGGGTATGATGGCCGCCATGAATTTTGGGTTGTGCCTTTCTTAGAAAAAATACATGAATTATAGCATTATATCTACAGGTCGCGGCCATGTGTTTATTTCCCTCTTGTATTCATATCAAGGGTTTTCTTCTTGACCTGTAGCTAGCTATCAAACTATCTTTACTACCCATGATGCATTCACATTTGTATTGATAAAACAAACACTACTTTTGTGTGAAAACAAAGCTTTAGCTTATTAGAACAAGAAAAATGAGAATTTCTGTAGTATAATCTTGAATCTCTTCCATTTTTCACTCAGCAGATTTACTTCTGGAAGCTTAAAAGCTACAATGGTTATTTTATGAATGGCACTGCTTGCTCATGATAACACAATTTATGTACTTTAATAAGGTATCCTGCTTTAGATTTACTATTCTTTGATCATAAATCATGATTCTCTTCAACTGTCATGTTAAAATTGATGGATGTGATGACTTCCTTTAAAGCTTAGATCACTGCCCCCATTCTAATATTGCATGACCTTCAAGGAAAGACTGCCCTTATTCTGTATCTATGATGGTCTGAATACTCTCATAACTATCCAAAGTTGACTTTCCATTGCAGTTCATGCTATTTTCTCTATTTCTTGTTATGCGATTGCCCCAAAAACTTGTACATTGTATGGTATCTTGCTTTTAATGCATGATAAACTAGTGACATACATATCCAAAATATCCTTTTGTAAACTTTTTAGTTATTTTTATACCATTTTTGAAGATTGAATAAAACCCAAGCCATGGGTTTCATGTTGTGGTTGTAACAATTCAAGGGATCCTTCCATTCTGTATCACTTCTTGCAAATCTTTCCATTGGAATCTAAGTTATCTTGCTTCAAAATGGTGCTTATACTACTTCGTGTTACATGAGTATGTAAAAATTTCCATATTCCTGTTCTTTCACTGTATTATGCAATTGTGCAAGATTGATTGTTTCCTCTCTTTACCATGCATAGTAATAGGTCTACCTTTTGCACAATTATCTTTATCTCTGTTGTCATCTCATTGATGCATTGGTCAAAGTAAAGTCTTTATATGCAACATAACTACATTTTTAGTATTATCACTGTCCTTTGAGATCTTAAACTACAAAAAAGGCTTTTGATACTTGAGGGTTTACTTGCAAAGATTCACATTCATGCACAATATTCACATTAGATGCATTAAAAATATTTCTTAATGATCTCAAGACTCAATCCCTTCTACATCATAAACTAAAAACCTAGTTAGCTGCTTTACTCCTGTGAAAACCATATCTTTGTGACTACTATTATTAATTACTGTTGATCTTTCTTTAACTTGCTTTACAGTTTGAAAAGAAATAAAAAATACAGTTGTATAAATATGATCTTTAAAGGATCACCTTAGCATAGACCAAATGCTTTCCTGAGAAACAATGCTCTTCCTGTATCTGTTACCTTAAACTGTGATTTCACAAATGAGCACATCAACATATATTTATAAGTTGTCATGTCAACAAAAGTTACTT
>VDFB02339393.1:0-13518 GCA_007258455.2 Sequoia sempervirens | reverse complement strand
TAATTAAATAAACCTTATTTATTTAATTATTCTTCAAATATCAAATCTTGAATTAAATAAATTATTTAATTCATGAATTATATTTTAACACATTCCTCTATATTTAGATAATTGTGTGAGTTATGTAAGTATTCACTTTTACTCAACTCAAAGATCTATTTCAAATCACTCAGTTAACTCTTGTTTTAATGTTTGAGTGGCATTCTCAAGTAATCTCTTCGTCAAATCATTCAATCATCCAGTTCTAACTCATTTGCATGTACATGTAGATTAATTAAATATTCCTATTTAATTAATTAAATCTTGTGTGTGCATTCGAACAAGAGTTACTTTAATCCATCTTCATCTTTGTCATGCAAAGATAATTCTTCAATTTTCGAATACCAAACTAGAAGATTAAGTCATTTATTTAATCTTTAATTCTATTTCTAATTTATATCACTCGTGTCACTACTAACTATTATCACAATGCATGTCTAATCTGTCGATCTCAACCATTCGTTGATCTTTCGATCCTGGCCTGTCATTCAAATAATCAATTTTCTACAAATTGATCTGGTCTTCATCATTCCAATCTCTCTCAAAATCATGTATCTCTCTCGAAATCTTATGACTTTTAGAGCACTTATCTTGAATCTTCGATGTTTTGCTAAATCACTATTTTAGGCTATACTTGCACAAACTTACGAGAAATCTGAGGTCAATTATACTGTTGGAAATATGTGCCTCAAACATTATAGGCTGAAACCTCCTTTAGAGCAATGTCGTGTGACATTCTGATTGTCTGGCCAACTAGCAGTTTGTTTTATCAAACTCTGAATAGGTCGTTGTGACCTAGGTATTGTCTTGCTGAAAGGTACACTGTGGAGTCTATCACTATAGCTTGGTGTATTCACTATGACCTCATAGCGCTCGGGAGAGCTTTGGCTGAAAGACCATTCATTCGTTTATTGGCATAACTCTTGGAGACTGGAGTTTCAGAGTGGCTTCAACATTCAAAGAGATGTCTTAGCGAAGTGTTTATCTCTCACCAACAGAGTATGTATTGAGGTCTTCGTAATAACCTATATTCACTCGGTAAGATGTCACCATGAAAGCAAATGTTATGTCGATAGTGTTTGCTTGTTTTGTTTCATCCAGAAAACTTAAGTGTTATCTTTGGTATAATTCAAAGCTATTAGGGAAGGTCTTAGTGATAGAAGAAAACTATGCCGATAGGGACTACTTGGGAGTTATCGATATAACTCTTAGACTTCATTATGAGGTCTGAGCAATAAGCATTTGTCTTGTCGATAGCTGATGGCTATCAGGGTAACTCTTGGTGACAGTCAATCTTCGGTGAAACATATATAAATCAGTGAGTTCTCTCGGTGATGGACAAATGTTTTGGTGATAGGTGAACACTTCAAAGTAGCATATGAATATCGCTATGAACTCTTGGTGATAGGAGTAAGTCTTGCAGACTTCCGTTGGGTGCTTGGTAGATATGGGAACTTCGGTGTAACCTTAGTGTTTCACCATGACCTTCTGGTGAAAGGGATAAGTCAAAACAACTACGTGATGACTCGGTATATCTGTTGGAGCTCGATATAATATCTTGGCGACTACAAAGGCTCTTGGCAACATCGGTAAGAGGTCAATGTGGCATCGGCGAGACACTATTAGTGTCTCACCGAGATACCAATGTAATTCAAATTTTGTTGACCATGTATGACTTCTGATGTGGCATCACGTGGATGAATTAGAAGAGCTGAATTGGAATAGTTGGGAGTCTGTTCATTGCGACGGTTCTGTGAGGGATCTCAACAGTTAGGGAAGGCCAGGGATATAGCTGGAAATTACAAATTTTTTAATGTTGGATAATAGTTTGATCAACAGTGAAGTGTGAAGAATTCAAACTGTATCAGTGAAGGATTAAAATCTATAAAGGCTATAACCTGAAAGTTTTCTGTTTGAAGAATGTACATGATGAATGCTGCTATATAATGACACCAAAAAGATAAGTCTGGAATTGTATGTAACTTTGATTACTGTAATACAAAGTGATTTCTCTTGGTGTGGTGGGTTTTTCTCCTGTAAGGGTTTTCCCAAATATATCTGGTGTTCATGTGTGTTTGTTTAAATACTTTGTTTCTATAATCTGTCTCATAGTGCATCTCAATTAGACTGTAATTGAAAATTTAAAAATACTTCTGCATTCTTTCCTGAGGTATTGACATTAGGAAAATTGTTTTTCGCATCTATTTTTCCTTACATATACTACACAAGCAAAATGGAGAAGGGCAATCAAGATGAATCGTGGAAATACATACAAATTTGGTGAGATTGTTTCAAGTTTTATTTACGTTTTGACTTCCTTTGTTCTTTGTTGCTTAGCATTAGATTGCATTAGATTCATGTTACATGTTTGTTTTGATATTTTTCTTTCTACACTTTCTTGGTATTACATTTGGTGAACCTGACGTTTTTGTAGAGAGATTTGTGTGTTTTCTTGTTTATTTTCATTGTTTTATAGGTTACAACCAAGAATTCATACAAAATCTCGTCACCTTCTTTTGAGCACAGAAAAATGGGCGAATAAAATATTTTAAAAATTTTTATGGGTTTTGTATATCTCATTCTCAGCTTTCCAAAACTTTAAACGGTTTAAAATTTTGTTAATATTTTTCAAAAGTTATGGTCATTTTAGTGATCATAGTTTTTAAAGCTTTAACTATTAAAACACAAATTTTCTTTTGTTGATAACACTTTTGTCTTGCAGGATTTTGCAAAACATTTTTTGGGTTTTGAAGGTCTATCTTTTAGCTTTCCATAGATATCTGCGATTTAAAATTTTGTTTAGTTTTGAGGAAGTTATCACTATTTTAGTTTGCTGTTTTCATTTAAGTTTTTTTTTTTTTTGTACTAATCTTCTAGTTTCAGCATGTGTCTTGAGGAGTTAACAAGTTTTTGCAGGACGATTGACGAAGACAATAATGAAAAATACAAACGAGTCTTTATGCAGAACACATGTTGAAGACCCTAGTTAATTTTTTGAAACAAATTGTTTGGTAGTGTAGCAAATTATTTGTTTGGTTTAAAATTAACAAGTGTTTACTGTGTTTGGTGCAAAAGCACATCTGTGTATTACCCTCACAATTTGGTACATCGAAGTATCCTCTCCCCTTGCACATCCGTGAGATCCTGGGTGTAAGAGAAATGATTACCAACTCTAGAAATTGGGTCTATCCTGGTAGGAAAAAGTACTCACCCGAGGATGACTCAGACCGGTAGCACCCTGAACCCGAGGGACTTCCAATCGGTATATAAAAGTGGATTCTTGGGGCAAACCCAAGAATCGCAAGTGTGGTTCTGATGAGATGGATCTGAAAGGGGAATCTCGCCACATGGATCATGCCCCATGAATGGAATGCCCATATTAAACACCTTTTGTTTTAGAGACCAACTATTTTAGGCTGTTGTTTGGTATAGTGTAGGGTACAGTATCATGCCCGAAGACACTCACTACTGATCCCCTTGAGTAGAGATAGCAGTTCTTGGGAGGTCATTTCCCAAAGAATTCAAAATTGGTGTGCTCAAAAGATGTTAATGAGCCATGGAAGGGAGCCAATGCCACCAAATTTCTAAGTTATTCGCTCTCGAGAAGGAAAGGTGTTTATCACCAATCCGGGTTATTTCGGTGGGCTATACCAAGTATACAAACCCTAGGCCTTTTAGCCTATTAGGATGTGCTTTTCTATTGTCAACTTAAACATTCTTTGAGTCAAAAATCAAATTGAAAACACTTTTTCTTATGATTTTTCTTGTTTTCCATAATTTGATCATGGAAAATAGAGTCAATTTTAAATCTCAGATCACTAAAAATTCACAAAGAGTCGTAACTATTCACTAGAAATTCGCAATTGATTTTTAGAGTCACATCTATTTAACTTCAAGTCGCATCTATCATTTAGGGTCGCATCTGTTTAGCATAGAGTCACATCTGCTAGATCAATTCATAATTATTTTGCAAAAAATTGCATATGTTATATTTTGAGTCACAACTGTCATTACGAGTTGCATCTGTTAGAAGGTTAACTGCATCTATTAGAGTTAGACATTAGAATTTATCAGGAACACATAATTGATTCATCAGAAAACTGCAACTATCAAATTTAACCACAACTAGTAAACTTAACCGCATATGTGAAATCCTGTGACGCATTTTCCTGATTATCAAAAAGTCAGAATTCATGGTCACTATCCAGTCAACACGGTTATATCAGTTTTAGTTGTATTTCCACAGGAAGTATTTGAATGGAAACTTGAAAATGATTTGATCAATTTTGCATCCTTTAGGTATCATTTAGTCATAACTATAGTTTTCTTAGGTCCAAGTTTTAGTTTCATCTTAGAGTACATTTTACCTTGAGGGTAAACTTCTAGGAAGGTCATTTTTACAAACTTTAGAATAGGTCTATCATCTACACTCTAGAAAAATCATAGCATCAATGAAATCTGTCATTGAACCTAGTCTTATCATTTTATATTTTGTCCTACAGAGAATCCTCCTAGCTCATCAGCCTAGTTAGGAAACTCAACTTGTCTTTTGATCCTAGTCCTACATTAGTTCCTTTACTTAACAAAATTGTGATTTCGTTAGACTTTAGGTAGTTGGTAACCTCATCTCAGGTTCACAAAATTGATTACCTTAGAAGTTTGCTTAGACCTTTGCATATTTAGACACTATCATCCTAGGATAGCATTATTTTAGACATACCTTATTTACAGAGAAAAATACCAAAAAAAATAGCTGCATTCATTTCTTATTTGCACCTAGAAAATCCCAAAAACATAGCTTAGGTTGCATACCTTAGACTTAAGTCACTCTTTGCATTGTCATACCTTAGTCATACTCCATCTTTCATCATAACCTCACCACCATGTCTGCAATTTACCTTGATATGCTTGCTAGTCAATTTGAATACCAGTTACTCTGTAATGGTCAATTCCAACAAGCCATAGACTTCAAAAGACAATTTATCCAATCCAAATGCCAATCAACATCAACCCATGGACAACTACCCACATATCCTTCCTACCAAAAATCCATAAGTCCTAGTCCTCCATCCATCTACCCTCATTGTGAAGAGTCCCTTAGCATAATCCATGCCATGAATCCACAACAAATGTCCACTTATCACCCTTATCCTAACCTTGACAAGGGAAACCAACCTTCCACTAATACCTTCCAAGCCTCCACATCCTATCCTAGTTCTTCATCCACTAATCCCTTCCAATCCTCCACATCCTATCATAGTCTTTCATCCACTAATCCCTTCCAAGCCACTCCATCTCAATCTACATTTAGTCATGAAAATACGTTTATTCATAGTCTCCAAAGTCACATCCCATCTACTAAACTTGAGGATACATGTCAAATAGAAAGTTCAAAGCATGACTTCATGGCTTCACCTTTATGTCAAGATCAAAGTAGTCTATCCCATGACCCTATCTTTAAGTCCATCCAAGAAGTCCTTCTAGATAATCATGGCATCCAAAATACACCTATCCTTGATCAAGATTCCATTCCCAACCACATCATTCGGGACAAACCCATCTTTGATCAAGACACTACTATTGAGAAAGAAGTCCAAAATGATCCACTCCTTGACTTTTATGCCATTCATGATCAAACACTTGAAGATGACCCTATCCAAGTACCAAACACATCCATTTCCCAAAATGAGACACTTGCCTCCTTTGAACACATTCATGATATTCCTCTAGAACAAGAGTCTCCTAATCTTGACATATTTGCAAATGATCAGGCTATAGCTGAGTACATTGGACTCTATTACAATGACCATAAAGATGGTTTCAACATCGACTTGGAAGCACCAATAGAATCCTTTGAATCTGATATGTCACAAAATCACACCAAAGATATCCAACATGTCAATGAAGATAAGATATCCTATCAACTAGGATCATCCACTTTTATCAAATTAGGCTTTCTTGTAGATGAGGAGATTCCAAGTAATAGTTTCCACAAACACAATGATGGGTTAGCATCTTTCTTCCAAAATTAAAAATACCCCATCGCAAACAAAATCTTTCAGAGCATGCAGTATCAAGGAAAAGGACTTGGCATACGCAAGCAAGGAATTCTAGAACCAATATAGTTTCAGGAAAATCCTAGACATCAAGGTCTTGGTTATCCTTCAATCAACAAATCTAATAATGCTAATGGTATTTTCTCAATATTGGGGGCAACTTTATCTGATACAAAAATCAAAATGGAGGCCATGAGTAGTTCTTACCATAAGGTTGTTGCCAACACTCCTTCCATCCATACCATAAATTGTCATTCCAACATGAATAAACCTTCCATTTGGAACCAAGAAAAACAAAAGTCTTACAAATTCAAAGTTCAAAATCACATATCAAAGGCCATTGAATCAATCAAAATTTCAAGTGGAAAAATAAAGTTAAAATGGATCAAGCAAAGAAAATTTTTCAAAAGTAAAATTCAATCAAAATGTGGAGCCACAAGAAAAGAGGACTCCCACATATAATAAATGTCCACCTCCTTCAAAATGGTCATCATACAAGGCATATAAAAGTCATGGTTCCAAACATTATCCCAATTTGAAACCCAATCTCCATCATCCATCACCCCAAGTTTGGCAAATAAAAATTCCTACATCTAAATTGCCAAATGCGTCTACCATTATCCGTTATAGTCCTACATCTCACCTAAAGTCTAAAAATCCTACATCACAAATCCATCGCATCTTGGCAACAACTCTTTATTGTAAGGACTCCCATGGCACTCTATCGTGATGTGCGTATTTTGATAAGGCCAACTCTAGTGCCAACAAGGATTACAATGACATCAATCAATTGTATGCAAGTGCTATGATCCTAACAAGGAAACTACTTCATCAAGGTTATTATTGGCATATCATGGCACCAGTCTCTACATCAGCACCATCAACAGATTCGGCACAATTAGTGATCATCTAAAGCATCAAGGCCATCCAAAAAGGAAAAAAATGTCAGTTTGATGAAAACCTGCCCAAACAGGCATCTTGGTGACACAAAAAAAAATTCAAGAGAAAAATATCATCCAATAGTGAAAACCATTCTTATGGCACTTTGGATAAGTACCATGATGAAAACTTGGCAAACAGGCATCATGTGTAATAAATTATCTATGTGGACTATTACGCTTGGGGGCAAGTTGTCTCATCTCCCATACACTTTGTATGACATTTCCATCTATCCATCTTAACCCTACCACTCATTTCCATTTTCTGGCCTACTTTGATCTTGATAAGGATGGGTAGAAACATAAATCGTGCTTTGGAAAAACTCTTGACATGTCTATCCTTTGGTCATACAATATCTATGAAATATCATGTCATAGCCTTCATAGCATTTTTCCAAACGAGTTATCCTTATACGCAATACCTATTGCATGCCTTTGTTTTTCCCTTGTCAATGGTCTAAGGATCTTCCATCATACCATCTAATCCTGAAAAATCATTCCAAATGCAACAAGCCTAATCCATACAATCTTTTTATGCATCCTAGTGCATCATTCAAAACATTCCTTCACTTTGTTTCTAGCCTGGCTATAAACCTTGATCCTTTAGTCATATTATCATCATCCTCATGTTGTTTCGAGATGTGTCCTTCCCACGTCAAACAACATCGTCACCATCCTCATCACCTTTCAATTGGTTTTCAGCTTGACTAGGGGCAAGATCATGGTTGTCCTTGGATTCTTGCGCATGCTTGCTCACTTGCTTATAGGCATCATTTCCCTATACATACTATCTATCCCTGCACATAGTCCACTACCCTGTACATAGTCCACTTCCCTGTACATAGTCCTTATCCCTATACATACTACCTATCCCTATACATATCCCTTCTCTTTCATATCCATCACTTGTATATACCATTCATAATAAGTGGTAGTCTTTCCTATAACCTGGAACAATTGACATCAAATGCATTTCATATCCCCCATTTTATCCTATAAATAATCAATTGGTCTTATACTCGACTGGGGGAAAACACTTGACATGTGTCATATCGATTCTTTCATTGGCTATGTTGACGAAGTAAAACCATAGAAAAATCCACAAAACATCACAAAGTGTCTTGAGAAAACAAAAAAACATCAGAAAACTTCAAAAAGACAAAAAAAATCAAAACATTTCAAAAATCCAAAAATAGACTCAAAGTCAGTTGCACTTGTCAGTCTTTGTCATTTGTCAAACTACGTTGCCTCTGCGACTGGACGTAGGTAAGACCATCTACCAATGTGCCCTTGAGGCATTAGGTTAGTCTGTTTAGGTTAGTCTGTATAAAATCATGATTCAGTCCATATTTCTATATGACAAGGTCATTAGTCGAGTCGAACTACGAGGTCTCTGCGTGTATAATGTAGGCAAGACCATCAATCGATGAGCCCCTGAGGCCACACTAGGTCAGTCCATTAGGGTTCGTCACTTTCACTTTCACACATGTCTTCTATTTGTAGTCAATCTTGTCAATCAAGTCAAGTCAAACTACGAGGTCTCTGCATGTATAACGTAGGCAAGGCCATCAATCGATGAGCCCCGGAGGCCACACTAGGTCAGTCCTTTAGGGTTTGTCATCACACAGTCATTTGTCAACACGTCATATCAAGTCATACATCAATCTGGTGAACAAGTCAGCAATGTCTCTAAGTCAAATCAAACAACTTGCCAAATGCGACAATCAAAACAATCAATCTTTGTCTTATTCAAGATGAGTCCTTCCTGAGTATTGATACCAACAAAAAATCTGTCTTATACAAGATGAGTCCTTCTTGCATAATCGACATGGTCAAACAATCAAACATAGCGTTACACAGGTTATCACATCAACAGTATCTGACTCAACGTCTTATATGATACATGTCTTTCTAAAACCAGGCTTTGTCATGCCTTATAGAGATAGTCATAACATCAAAACTAGACTCACAGTCTTATCCAGTATGTGTATTTCCTGACATCAGGCTCTATCAATCAACAGGAATCAAACAAACAAGATCAAGTTTTGGCAAATATTTTACCCGGGATGACTCGATGACGTTTATTTGATCCTGATAATGAAACATTGCTTAAGATTGTCCGGTCGGCGGATTTATTAAATCCTGGCCTTTATTTTGATCATGGTTCACTGATTGTCTTTAATTTTATTTTGAGTCATGTTATTTTGCCTTTGCTGATGTACCTTATGAAGGATTTGAAGATGCAGCATCGCCTCTTTATGATTCTGTTCTTTGAGCTTATCGGGTTCAGGAGTTTGTCTCGGATAAAGATCAAGTAATCTCTCAGTTCTTAACGACACCTACTATTCGGCGACCATCTGAGTTAGAGGGACCTTTAACCTTGATCTATGTCATATCATGGTGAAAGCCTCCATTTGTATTAGTCCCTACCACCATGATAAAGTAACACCTTTTGTGATATCGCATGAACATCAAATATCGCTAATACTAACATCAATGGTCTTCTTTATTATTCATCTTTTCTTTTCTCATACTCAACATTTCTTCTCTTTCTACATCTCACCACTTTATCTATTTTCCTCTATCCTTTTTTCTTTCATCTTCTAGTTCTCTCTCACACTCTAAGAGCACACTCATGTTCCTCTTGAACCCACCCCGTCTCCTCCCGAGGGGGCATACCTTCACCTTTTTTACACTGGGGCATTACTGGGGCATATTTGTTATCAATTTTTCTTTGACACAACGCTGAAATGACATTGTGTCAAAGAGGGGCAAATGTAGACACCGAAATTTGGTCTAAGCCTGCAACTTCAATATTCTTCATAATTCGTATTCTTCATGGTCATGATTAAATAATGTCAATTATTTAATTATTTTCTAAAGTCTTCATTTCATCTATTAATTAAATAATCTTAATTATTTAATTAATTCACACTTTTCTTTATTCTATCTGATTAATTAAATAAACGCTTTTTTTTTATTATGTTACTAATTAACCTTATCCTTCTTGTGAAATTAAATAAATTCTTTATTTATTTAATTATTCTTCAAATACCAAATCTTGAATTAAATGAATTATTTAATTCATGAATTATATTTTAACGCATTCCTCTATATTTAGATAATTGTATGAGTTATCTAAGTATTCACTTTTATTCAACTCAAAGATCTATTTCAAATCACTTAGTTAACTCTTGCTTTAATGTCTGAGTGGCATTCTCGAGTAATCTCTTTGTCAAATCATTCAATCATCCAATTCTAACTCATTTACCTGTACATGCAGATTAATTAAATATTCCTATTTAATTAATTAAATCTTGTGTGTGCATTCGAACAAGAGTTGCTTTAATCCATCTTCATCTTTTTCATGCAAAGATAATTCTTCGGTTTTCGAATATCAAATTGGAAGATTAAGCCATTTATTTAATCTTTAATTCTATTTCTAATTTATATCACTCGTGTCACTACTAACTATTATCACAATGCATGTCTAATCTGTCGATCTCAACCGTTCGTTGATCTTTCGATCCTGGCCTGTCATTCGAATAATTAATTTTCTACAAATTGATCTGGTCTTCATCATTCCAATCTCTCTCAAAATCATGTATCTCTCTCAAAATCTTATGACTTTTAGAGCACTTATCTTGAATCTTCGATGTTTTGCTAAATCTCTATCTTAGGCTATACTTGCACAAACTTACGAGAAATCTGAGGGCAATTATACTACACAAGAAAAATGGAGAAGGGCAATCGAGATGAATCATGGAAATACGTACAAATTTGGTGAGATTGTTTCAAGTTTTATTTACATTTTGACTTCCTTTGTTCTTTGTTGCTTAGCATTAGATTTCATTTAGATCCATGTTGCATGTTTTCTTTGATATGTTTCTTTCTGCAGTTTCTAGGCCTTACAATATAAAAGATCCAAAAAAAAAAATTTAGAGAGAGCCATTTGTGTTTAGAGAGAACCATTGGCCATTATGATTAATTAGCATGGTTGGAAGAAATGAAAAGAGTTCCCTAGCACATCAGCCTGGTGATGTTGAGGCTATGAGCTTCTTCATTTTCTTGTTCCTTCATAGAATGTGCATGATGAAATCTAGACTCTTCTCCTTCAAATAACATCAAATCAATGTGCTTGAACTTGCCGAAGTTTTGGATGACTTCATATACTTGGGTATGTGCAGGATCATCATGGAAAAAACTGGCCCTTAAGTGGTAAAAAAATTAGAAAAATCAGAGTTAGACAACTTGATGTAAAAATTTAAATAAGTTATCTATATTATTTCAAAAATATGTAAAAATGGAATTTGTAGAAAATTTAATATCGTTTCTAAACTACTAGGATTTTTTTTTTAAATCTATTTGGTGAAAATTTGAAATTTCAATGCAGTAGTACTTAAATTTCAGGGAAAAATTAAGAAGTAGGTGTCTCCGTCTCAACACCCTAACCATAATAAAATGATAATATTTTTTTTATAAGATTTTAGATATAAGTAGAGGACCTCATGTCCCGATGTGATGCATATTTTTGTAGTTTTTTTCCAAGTAAATAATTAATTATGATTTTTTTATTACAAATTTTAAAAAATATAAAAACTCGTATGTCTAACCACCTTAACTTAGTCAAAACTTTATGAAATTCATTTTTTTTTTTTTAATCCTATAGTATGCAAAGCATGGAATCTGATGTATGTTTTGGATTCAAAAAATGTGATACCATTTGAAAGCTATAGATGTTTTTCAATCAACCTATCAATCAAGACTTTAGTCATAATTCGAATAGAAAATGAATAATAATTACTTATTAAATTCAAAGTAAGGCATAATTTATATTGGTGGAAATTTGAGAATCTCCTTTAAAAACCCTTTTCGTTTCATCAATTTTGGGTAAAAAAAAGTCGTCAGCCACATACCCATCATATTGCCACTTTTTGGCCCATCATGATCCTACACATACCCACTTACCCTAGACCTCGATAAGAAATCATTACCTCTTGTGAATGCTTAGCTTATACCTGCTCAAACATGAACAAACAAGTGATCATTAGTCAATAAAAAAGTGTAAACCAAACATTCCCTATGAAATTATTTGAACATATGAATATGGAAACAAAGAAAAATATCTTAAAATATGCAAATAAATCACAAATGAAACTATATTCTAATGCTCAAACCAACATCCCATAGGGGACTTGGTGCTTCTTTGATGTGGAAAGAAGCCCTTTCCCAATCCCTTGATAAGCTCTTGGATGAAATGTGTGCTTCTTGATGCAAAATTCCAATAACCTAGCTATGATGGAGAAATTCTATGCTAACTTGGATAAAATTGTGGATGAAATCATGGATGCTTTGAACTCAAATGACCATAATGTATTTGCAAGAAGTTGTGTTTCTTCAAATCAATAGAGAAGGCCTCTATTTATAAGGAAGAAGGATTGAAGAGTGAAGAATGGGGAGAATGTGGGATTAAAAAAGGGACCAATGGCATTGTGCCACTTGTCAACATGCTAATGAAGGAGAGTGGAGGACATTTTGAACAATGTGCATGTTTAATGCATGTAAGTGAAATTTGAATTTGAAGAGGTGACTTGTGTAAGAGGAGGTGTAATAGGAATTAATGCCAAGTTGGCTCGTGCAGGTAAGTGCACCAAGATGGTTCCCAAAAAAGGGGCTTAAGTGGCCACTTTTTTTCTGAAATTAGGAAATACCGACCTTGGACGTGAAATTGAGGATAGCTACACTCAAAAATTTTTGATGGAACAAAAACAAGGACCGCAGTGCTCCGAGTCTACTTTCTAAACTACTAATTTATTTTGAAAATGGTTGAGATTAAGGGGTTCAAAAGAGGGACACACATAAATTGGTGTTGTTTTTGTCAAAAAAACATAACATAGCAATTTTTGTACATCCCTAGCATAGTGAACTTTTTTTTAGTATTTTTAAAATCACTCCAAAATGGCTAGATAACAGTGATGTAGTAAGGACTGGATATTTTCTGATAATTTTTTAATGAATATTTGATTTTTTATTAATTTTCTAAGTGGGCACTTCCTAAAAGCAGAATTTTGGCCGTGCTCCCCCTCAAATTTTTTGAAACTAAAAGATTTTTCTAAAATTTTATTTTTTTTAAATTGTAGAATGGAGTCTAGTTTCTAAAAATATAATTTATTTCAAATTTTGATGAACGGTTAATTTATAGCGAAAAAAATACCAAACACTGCTTTTTGAAGAAAAACTGACATACAATCAAAAGAAATTATGGATGAAAAGTTTAACATTGTTAGAAAGTGAAAAAAATTACATCGTTGGAAAGTTAATAAAGAACCTAACATTACCCATGTCTTCAATTTTCTTGATATTGAACCAGATGCAATCTTGATGGTGAGCACAAACCCGATTATGTGAAAATTTGTTGAATTTGGAAAAACACGTCTCTGGTCTTTGGGAATGCCCTCCAAGCCTTTGGGTTGGTATTCCAAGGC